>BDUI01005002.1:47815-60537 GCA_002335545.1 Apodemus speciosus
AGCTTAAATATATGCCATTTTTCAGGGATGTTTTTCTATAAAACTGACCAATAGCTATTTACCTCTGAAATCTCTCTCTAGAACATGAAGTTAAAAGTTAATCACAGACTGGAATGCCATGATTTTTCATGGTCACTGCACAAAACAGCATCACAAACACATATAAAACTCTTAACTCTGGCCTAGAAATGAATTATCTAAAATTCACTTTTGGCTGAGAGGATAAATGCAATAATATTTGGATTTTCTGGGCCAGGAAATGACAAAATGTCTGGAATACATGAATATTCTCAAGACCAAAACAGCATTTGCTTCAGACTTAGATAAAAGCTCTAAGATTTTGAGCCTTTGTAACAAGATGGATTCATAAAAAATTCAAGTGCTTTCRGAAGTCTGAACTTTGGGGTTTTGCAGCAGACCTTAAACTAAAAATTAATGCCCTTAAAGGCATAAGTTTTATTTCTAACTTATATTTAGAGCACTTTTTTCTCCAAGTAAATATTTTTAGAAGAYTTTTCAACATCTCCCCAGTTTAGTTTTAAATGAGTTATGTTATCTAGATTTGGAAAACTTGGGTTAACCTTGGGTTCTACCACTTAGTGGCTGCAGAACACCTGGCTGGTTAATACCCTCTGACCCTCATCACCTAATCTCTAAATGGTGGTCACATATGTCCAGTATCTCCTTGCAAAGGTTTTTGTTTTTGTTTTCATTAAAGAACTTTATACTAACATTATAAATTTTATAATAATTTTTCTTCAGCTTTCACAGTTATGAATTTCATGATCCAAAAGTTATATACCTGTTAGAGGTACTTAAGCAGACCTACTAACTGATTCGGATAGTAGTATAGTTTGGTTTTGTCTGCAGAAACTTAAATAGTAGAATAGGTTTGTTTGCTGCCACTTGAAATGGTATATGATCCCTAAAGAAATAAATCATGCAACTTATGCTCAMCATTGATTTCTTTTTGGCTTACGTTTGAATTATTGCAGTTTATTTATTCATCTTCTATAATTTATAATGAGCTTTTATTATCATATTCCAGGCATTGTATGGATAAGACTAATCCCTTCAAATGGAGCATACAAGTAATATAAAGGTAAAATGAATGTGCATGGCTGTGGGACATCTGTGAGCAGTGAGWTGTTGAGAGGGTGGCTTCTTCTCAYTCTATGGGTGGTCAGAGTTTAGGACTGACTTCACAGTTGAGATTTTCTTTTAAGTAAGCAGCAGGTGAGAAAAGCCATGTAAAGCAGTAGAGTAAGGACTTTGGAATGGTGCTGTTAAGACAGGAAAATGTGTTCTTGTCAGGGAGACAAGTATTGAATAGTAGAAAGAACAGGAAATGTAGTCTGTTTTTGCAAAAATTCTCTCATATGTTGTCTTCTCTTCTCTGGGACAAGGAAAAGGGAGAGGGTTCATTCAGGACTGGTGAGCCACTTAATGTGGACAGAGCAGAGGAAGTAAACATGGTTTGAACAAGGTAGGAGAGAGGCAAAACCAGATCTTTGAGTGTGGTTTGTCCCAGGCTGAGGAGGCTGGATCTTTCCTGAAGGCTGTATGGACTATCGTGGATGTTTAAGCAGAACATGGCTTGTCTGAATTTAGGCTTTAGAAGTGTTGAAATCTGATGATAATGTCAACTGTGGCTGACTAGAGCAACTCCTGGAGATTGGTCTAATGAGAAGGAAAGAAGAAAAAGCAAGTGAAGAATTCCAGGGAATCTTGGGAAGTGAGTATTGTATCCCTTTCAAAAAGCCACCAGTGACTTTACATTTTCAACAAAAGGAAAAATCTGTACTCTTTATGATGTTTATAATGTGCCTTCAAAAGCAGTCTTAAAGTAAGTTCCAAGAGATGGCAATATTATGCAAAGAATCAAATTGCCTGGACTGTAATCTCAGCCCACCACAGTAATTGTGTGAAYGTGCACAAATGATAYGATCTCCCTGTACTTACTTTTCTAATTCACTGAGCGGGCATAACAATTGTAAGAGAATGTGAGTGAAAATATGACATTCCATGTAAACAGTTCACACAATTCCATCAAGAAAAGAACTCCACAAATACTAGCCAGCATCCTCACAGCATGGAACTCTGACATTCACTGGGCTCCAACCTCMCTGGCCTTCTCACAGGCTATGGTGTGAACCCTCCAGTTTTTAGGATTAAATCCCTCTGCTCTTTAGTCTAGAGCATTTCTTTTCCAATTTCCCTATTTCTCTCATACCTTTCTGCCCACGACCTGAATATTACCTTCCTTTGAACACAGATTTATACTTTAACATTATTGTCCACTACAGCAACCTATTTATAGTACTCACAATTCTTGGCAGAAACGTTACTTTTTCCTGTTTCTTTGCTTGTTTAATATATGTCTCTTTGAGTCCTACTGAAGTCACTGTTCTTGTCATGTTCTCGTCTGGCCCATAGTAGATTTTAGTTAATAGATGTTATAACAAAAAGGAGACATTTGTGAGAGAATCACTGGGATCTATGGAATAGTGATGACTGAGAAAKTATTATGCATGATAAACAYGAGGGGAGGAGCTACTCTGATTATGAAGGGAGATGAACATGTCAGATTGAGAATATTTGCAGACAGAGTTGTATCTGCCCAGGAGACTTTTGCATTCTAGAGTTAGATCATGGATTGAAGTTTGAATTCAAGCTGGAAAGGGCTCAGGGAAAGAACAGAGACAGGTGCTTATGCCAGGTCAGGGGTCAGGATGACYGCTCAAATGTAGCTGRATGAACACTTGAAGGGAARAAGAGTGACGGGGTGCTCGGAAAAATAACCAACCAAACAGTATTACTGGAGGACCCAGCTATACCGCTCCTGGGCATATACCCAGAAGATCTCCAACATGTAATTAAATACACAGGCTCCACTATGTYCATAGCTGCCTTATTTATAATAGTCAGAAGCTGGAAAGTACCCACATGTCCCTCAACAGAGGAATGGATACAGAAAATGTGGTACATTTACACAATGGAATACTACTCGGCTATTTAAAAAAAATGAATTCATGAAATTCTTAGGCAGATGGGTGGAGATAGGAAATATCATCCCGAGCGAGGTAACCCAATCACAAAAGAGCACACATAATATGGTATGCACTCACTGATAAGTGGATATTAGCCCAGAAGCTTGGAATATCCGAGAGAAAATTCACAGACCAAATGAAGCTCAAGGAGAAGGAAGACCAAGCTTGTCGTTACTTCTCAGYCCCTCTTCTTACCCCTAGCCCTTCTCAAATTTTTGTGCAGAGATGTTAAAAACAAGTTGCAGGAAATGAATGAATTTGGCACCCTTATAGAAAGAGCACAGTTAGTGGGGAAAAAAAGGAGAATGACAAAAGAAATTGAACATTCAGCATTTTATAAAGGACATGATCAAGGGAAACACATTACATTTATCATTGTGTGAATCCAGGAGACAATTTTTTACCCAATTGGCAAGAAATTAGACACACGATTCGGGTATTGTTAATGTGCTTTTTATTCTTAAGTCTCAGCTCATTGTCATGAAAGTCACCCCTCTGCCTCTCCTGGAATTCTAGCTTTTATGACATTTTTGCTGAGCTACCCCTCCAGTCATTTAGTCATTCATCCTAATAGTCTATGGCAGCACAGAAGCCACATCACAGGGTACAGTCTTTCTGCTTCTGTAAATGAGTTCAAGCACTTCAAAAACCACTCCCTTTGTTCCTTGATTTCTTTTTGAGCTCCTAGCAACCGCCATTGTGTCAGATTCTAAATTTAGATGCATTTCATACATCTCTCTGAATTTCCAAATTATACTCCATCAGTGCACAACTGAGATTAAACCCTAGGCTCTTCAGACTGGTGAGAGCTAACTACTATATGTGCATTTCTTTATGCATGGAAGCCTGACTAAAGGAGATGTATAGGAAGAAAATTGGAAAGCTAAAATCTACTGCAAATGGTGATGTTACCTTGGCTGTAAGTCATTGCTTTCTGATCATTCCTCTTCCTCCTCCTCTGTCACGAACACTTTGTAGTCAATTTTCTGAACTCTAGACTGATTTTCTTATTACCTCCTCTCCTGCATATAATAACAATTTCCATAAAACATATTTATTTCTGTGCATGTATGTGTTAGTGTGGGTAGGTGTGCACATACATAGGCAGGCACATGCCCTTGAGGCATAGTTTTTATTTTTTCCTTCCTGAAACTGGGTGTCAATAATTTCTGATCTAGGGTAGGATACATTAAGTCCTTGTAAACCTCTGGTCTCCATCTTTTTGGGGTTTGGGTTAGAGATATGCCCAGAAAACCTGGTTTGTAATGTAGATGTTTGAATCAGAACTCTGGTCCTCATGATTGTACAGAAAACACTCAACTGTCCATCTTCCTGACCCCACATAGTTTGACTGTCTCATGCAGCCTAATTTCAGACAGCCTATAGAAAAACCATTTTACTTTTCATTATTTAAAACTCGCTTCCTCCACTTATCAATTAATCTGTAACTTGATAATGAAGARCATGTATCAAACATTAGTCAACATGTACTGGCTGGAGGAATTATGAAGTTGTTACCATCTGGGATCAGACTCATTTTCTCTGCCAGTTAAAGAATTAAAAGTCAGAAMAAAACCTTGAGTGTAACGAGTTGCAGCAATGGGCAGACCCAGACATAGTCAACCCATCAAGATAAACTTTTATGAGAGGCGAGGAAACATGCACAGACATCAAACATGTGGAGAAAAGACTTTCTTCAAGGCAAACTGGAGACTCAGGAATCAAAAGCCTTGAGGACTGGAGTTTTTGAAAGACTTTGAAAGGTCTTGCTTGGTTTGAAGACAGACATGATGGCTGTTTGGCACACTACAGCTGTGATAATGTGTCTTGATCAGGCCTTGAACTTGCTGAGCTGTCCACTAGCTGAAAGCCCTCCTGACAGAGGAAAATAGCTCTTGCCACCTCTAGAGCTAAAGCTTCGAGGTTTAAAAACCTGTCTTGTCTGAGGTCAGGAGGCTGTGGAATAAGCAAGCCATTTTAGACATTTGCCATTTTTATTACTTAGTCAAGGTCCTCTCCTTCTATGCCTGCCCATCAAGGAAACTGTCTAACTCCTAGCCCCTCGAGGTAAAAGTACTTTGAAGACTAAGTTTATCTACAGTCTGCTTCATTTTGTCTATCAGTCATCTAAGTGAATGCTTGCTTTCAGGCCAGCACCAAGTCTAACAACTCCTGCTCAAGTCTAACAAGTTCTGCTCATTTAGTGTGGTGTATTGTAATGAAAAGTTGTATGAATAAACAAACTCAATGGTCACAATGAGAGTCCTTAACAACACAGGCACTTGGAATCCTTGGGTTCAATTAATAAATATGATCATGTAAAAATATTTCTAAAGCTCATGATGGAATGGCAGCATTATTTCCTATGTCAAACACCATAAACTTGACAATGAACTTTGAGAGCCTGCAAGAATAAGCAGTCAATTATTACATGCATAGTGCTCCATCTGACATCTTTATCTCAAAAGCTTTGCTCATCCATCATATGATCCTGAGATTTTATGTATTCATTTTATGTCTTTTCCGAAACTGTG
This sequence comes from Apodemus speciosus, assembly GCA_002335545.1. Taxonomy (NCBI): domain Eukaryota; kingdom Metazoa; phylum Chordata; class Mammalia; order Rodentia; family Muridae; genus Apodemus; species Apodemus speciosus. Next base: position 53,400 of record BDUI01005002.1, read on the forward strand.
ATCTTTGAACACTGGACTCTGGTAGAGTTTTTCAGTAAGAGCTTACATTAAGTAACTTGTTTAAAATATTGGTTGAGAAAAGTAAATCTTGTCAAGCAGGCATTACAAAGGGAAACTTAAGTAAGATGGATCTGAAATGATGACCAAGGTTTTCCCAAGTATTGGGTGGGGAGGCATGGGTCACTATCTCTGGTACTTTGCTCACTGAATTTGAAGGACTAGACTCATAGGAAATAGTCATTGTAATTTCAGATTAGAAATAATAGGATTATATGGACTTTAATGTCAACAGTGTCAGCAAAACAACAACAACAACAATCCCTATTTGTCAGGATGAGTGTTCATTTCTGGTTTTGAAGAATTCTTTTCCTCTGGCTTTATTCAGATGTTGACCATAAAGTAAGGGGTTTGTTTGCTTTTAAATTTATTCATACTTTAAGGTGACTTTACGATACCAGGCGTGAATCATAGGACAGTAAAACAGGGAGACTAGATAGCATGGCTTTGTCACAATAAAATGCTTCGGAGGACGAGTAGACAGATACTACTGAGAAATTCTGTAAGTTTAAAAGTCCCATTAAAGGTCCTGGTTTTCTGAGATGGCAACGAGGTCAATGCTGCTAGCCAAAAGAAAAACCTTCAAAAACCCAAGTGTGACTTCTGGATTGTGTGTTTCATTGAAGTGATAATTGTGCAAGCGGAAGGTCACAGGACCACTTACTATCAGGATAGTTCCTGAGATGCAAAGACAGGGAAAAATGCTGCTCATGTTTTTCTAAATATGTTGCTTACAACAGTGACCAAGCATCTATCTTTAGACATAAAAGAGGATCATTATCCTCATCCTTAAATGTTAGATTTCTCTATATATTCTTCTAAATGGTTTAGCTCTTAATATTTGTCCTGTGAGACTATTCCTGGGGAGACATAAATAAAATCTGTTAACCCAGATATGACCAAAGGACCAAGTAACAGTACCACCAATGAGGGTACAGGGCTTATAGGCATAAGGATGAAGGGTGAGGAACCCCCAAAAGAGCGGCATTACCAAAAGCCCACTCTAGCTTGTGTAAGAAATCCTGAAATCTGGAGCTCCGAAGCTCTCAGTGTCCCACTTAGGCTGCTCTGGAGGTTAGAGTCTTCACTCTCAGTAGTCTTTGCTGCTCACATATCCTTGGGGAGGGAAGCACCCTGATTAACTAGCAAAATTCAGGTTTTCTGGGACTTTTGAGTTTTTATTTCTGGAGTCTTAACAAATCTCCCTTTATAACTTCCTAAGTCTTACTTGAGCTTTTTTCCAGCATAGACTGTTTTAACTTAGATGAAAGTGGTATACAACAATATTTTCTTTTTTTTAATATTGSATATATTCTTTATTTACATTTCATTTCCCTTTTCTTGSTTTCCCTGCCCCCCAAATGTCCCATATGTCTTTTTCCCTCCCCTTGTTCCCCTATTCACCCCTTCCCACTTCCCTGTTCTGGTGTTCCTCTACACTGCTGCATTGGGCCTTTCCAGAACCTGGGTCCACTCTTTCCTTCTTGNGGACATGATACTTCTGGAGGACCCAGCCATACCACTCCTGGGCATATATCCAGAAGATTCCCCAGCATGCAATAATGATACATGCTCAACAATATTTTCAAAGTTTTTTTTTTTTTACTTATTTTTTAATTTTGGTCACTTTAAGTAAGTTTATTTCATTAAATATCTTTTAATACTGCCACTGGTAATGTAATATGGCTTTAGAGAAGTTAGTTACTTGTTCTTTTCTTACAAATGATATATTTAAATACATAAGAATTCTCTATTTCTTTAGCTTATAAGACAATAGTAAAACTGAGTATTTTTTCCTTTTCTTGAGGGATGTTCAGTGCTAGAGATCAGACCTAGCATTTTTTTGGGGGGAGAGGCAAATACTTTGCCACTGAATTACAGCCCCAACTAGAAACCAAACTTTCCATTTCTTGCTTTATTATGGCTTTTTTCTTTTAATTTAATGGTAGAAAAATAAAGCAAGCTTAGCTTGCCCATATCACTCTGAGTTGTAACCCCTTTAAATATTAAAGATATTTTTTATACAAATCTTCAGCAATTCAAATATTTATCACTTGCCAATTATTTTTCTATTAAATAAGAAAGTGCCACACAGAGGACTGCATCCTTTCCAGACTGAGGATTTAAGAAGCTGTAGACCAGAGATACAGAAAGGAAACTAAACAAGAAAGCTAGAGTTGGCTGTCTAGAATTACACAGGGTAGGATCTCTGGATAGAGAGGGGTCAAGTTACAGTAGAGACAAAGATATATGGCTATTGGAGATGGATTTTCATTGTTAGTGTTATAGGACGGGTCAGAGGTCACACAGTTACTATGGTCATTGACTCTAAAACAACTCAATTTTTTTTAATTAATTGAGATAAAGACAAGGTTGTTCTGCTGYGTTTGGGATGCTTGTGAAAAATTTCTGCTCTAGAAGCAACTAATTCTGAAATGACACTTGGGAAAATATTCTAACAGTCTAAAACTTTTATGTGTTCTTTTTCATTGAAAATAGGTCATATAGAAAAGAAATGGACTTAACATCATCACCAGCTTCAAACAGTCTGTGCACTTTTAATGAGGAGAACGGCTAAGTTTTGCAAAAACATTACAAGGACAGAGCCACAGTTGACCCAATTCCCTAAACCAGATTTTATATGTAGCATTGCAGAAAGTAGCAAGCCCATTACCATGAACCTTTGTTACTACTCGCTTATATATTTTATTTATTTATTTATTTATTTATTTATTTATTTATTTATTTATTTATTTGAAAATAGATTTTTCTCTCATGCAATACATTCATGCCACAGGTTACCCCCTCCACTCCTCTCAGCTTCTCCCAAATCTCCTCCCCATGTGAACCCTGCTTATTCAATTCAGTGGGCCATGCTCTGCGGTTTCCTCATCCCCTCAAACTCCTATAATTTTTCCTCCTTCTGTTTTGTGAATTCCTGGATCTCCAAGGGGGAAGGATTTAGTATTGCTTTATTCTGATCAGCATGAAAGTACTGGCTGCAACATACAGTTGACTTAACATTAATTACATTAGGTGATGTGTGTATACGTGTGTGTGTGTGTGTGTGTGTGTGTGTGTGTGTGTGTGTGTGTGTAARGTTGTGAGGCTTTTTTTTAAATCCCAGGCATGAAGTGTCAGGCTATCTACAAGTGGAGGGGAGGGAGAGCAACTATCAAAAAGGAAGTCTGGATTTTTATAGGGTGATTTAAGTTGGACAGGCGAGTAGAGGAGAACATCAAGAAAAAGTAGCTATCACAGTCAAAAGGGACTGCGGTAAGCAAAATTTTACAAAGGGTGTCTCCGGTCATTAGGATAGGAGGAGGCTTTGGTCAAGCTGGTTGGCTGAGATAAGGGGTCAGCAGACTTTTGAGACATGCAGAAAATTCCGTTTCCATTTCCCTGAGGGTCTGGGTCTCACATGGTTCATACTTCTTGGCAGCCTAGAGGACTCAGTTGTTAGCCAACGTTACAGTAACTATCAAAAATGTCTGGACATGAAAATAATGCAAAAGTATTTAAAAATAAAAYAATTTTCTGTCCTTCATATTATTTAGATTGTACAGTATAAAAATATATTATAATTGCCATCTAGTAAAACTCAGATGCTAGCCTATACTCATTGACAGAACTGGCATAGACAGTTTTTGATCAACATTCCTTGCACCTTCTTTGGGCCAAATATAAATGCCAATTCTTGATTTCTTTAACTAACTCTTGGTTACCTATTGATTACTTTTCTCTGCTATAGTTGTTCTGTTTTGTCTGTTATAGCATTTATATCCATTTTTACCTGAATTTTCTAGCGTTTCAGAGATCTGTTAGTGTCTGTTCACTCATTGTGCAAAGCCAATATTTACTTCCTTTTCTTGTTCTAATTCTACCATCATTTTCCTTCTCTCAAGTTGGCTTCAGCTTCCTACTTCCTTTTAGACTCTTGCCTCCCTGCCTAGTGCTGAAGGGAGGGAAGCAAGCTAGAAGATACTCATAAAGGAAGTTTCAGGTCACTAGAATCTATTCTTCTACTGGGGCAACTTTCAGGATTATCTTATTAACTCCTTTATTTGCTGAAAAGTGCTGGAAGCTTTTCATTGTGAAGCAAATTAACCATACTCATACAATAATCTATGATCCTGGAAAGAGATTAGAATCGAATATTGCTTCACAAGCAATATTTCCACCTTGGTTTGAGGACTATGGCACTCTCCACATCTCCTTATAGGACACTGTATGTTGGAAGGGATAGCATAAGCACTTCCCCATTTCCACAATACCCTCTGGGTATCTCAGGATCTTTACTTTGGCCAATTTGTGTAGGGTCTGTAAGTTTTCAAAGGCTTGGTTGGCATAAGCTGGTAGACAATGAATTTCACATTAAGCAGATTTCAAAATTCATCTTGGTAAACAGAAACACGTCATCTTCAAATGGCAGCTTTATAAGGGAAAGTTCCATTTCTCTTCAGCTACAAAGAAATTTTTCTTCTTAAACACACAATCATTTTGAAAAGCAAAGCAGAACAAAACAAAAATCTAAATCCACAGCTAAGTGAAAGAATTTGTCTTCACAAGGCCGTAAGTTATAGGTTGACCATTTATAATACAGATCCACTAATATAGAGACAAGCTCAGTGGATAGGATCAGAACTTAGAGTGACTGGTTCCATGGTCCTAGCCCTGGGATGCTTCATGGTAATTTTACCTTCTGTGTATTTAATACATTGGTGTTAGCTTTAAAATGAGAATAGATGCTCATACTTAAACCTCCTTTTCAGTTATAATACCAAAAGGTAATTACAATTACATACCTCTCAATTGTAAGTTGTTTATATTTCTTCTCCAGTGACTTTAAGACATAACTCATAAACTTCAGAATAGATTTTCTCTGTTCCACCCCCTTCCACCTGAAGTTTCCCCTTGCCCATAGATTTAGTCCAAAACCACCACGACTGTCTTTACCTACAACAAAGACTCAATCTGGTATTATTCTTGTCCCCCACTTTTTTCTTATCATAAACATGATAGAAAATAAAGGCCTTATTATTCCTCATTCACTTATAATCCCTTTCTTTACTATGCTCATCCTAATTCTACTATCTCTTATTTTTCCTTGCATCAGTGATAGCCATGGATAACCTGGAAAACATAAATTTGTCTTTTAAATAGCTCTTCCTGTTTTTAGAATTACTTTTGAAATTAATAATTCAAGTCAAGCTTCCCTCATAGTGTGACATGGAATAACAAATTAGAAAGTGGTCAAAGGATAAATACAAGAACCTTGAACATTTAAAGAAGTTGACTTTTCATTTACAATCCAAACATCAACCCAAAATAAACAGTAAAGAGGTGCTATCATATGGAGAAAAAGCCACTGAATGGCACCCTTGACTTATAGCAAAAGTCTGTCAGAAAGCACACTGTCTTCTAGATGTCATCTCAAAACATGTTCATGAAAGATTTAAAAAGTACCCTATTATATTAACAAATAATCTTATATTTTAATATTAATAAAATTTTAATAGTAAAATATCCAACAAGGTTATTTTATCTATGAAAGATTATTAATAACTTATTAATTGTCAATATACCTAACTGCTTTCCTCTATTTACTCAAAGTACAGGCTTGAAGCTTAAACAGCAGTCATTACCAGTGAGTATAAGACCCTGAAACWTAAAGCCAAATTAGTAAGAATAGTCAGGTAGGTGCATTTTTATGCAGGGGTTGAGGGAGGGAGGAGATCCACTTCTAAATACTTCAGTTCTAATTACTTATGAAGTTTWATATCAAAACTGAACTTTGTAGTAAAAACAAGGAATAAATGACTATTAGTGCAAAATATCATATTGATAAGCCAGGGATTCTTGTCCTGTGGTGTCTTCCAGATCCCTTCTTTGGCTGCTTGCTTCTGCTGTCCGCTGCTGACCTATATGGACTCACTAAGCAGCCAGCTGGGGTGCTGCCAAATTATTGAATGTGTGTGTTCAGAACAGTTCAGAGGGAGGAGAAAAGTGACTACAGGGTCGTGATCCACTAGTCTCTTCTCTGTGGGGTTGTCCCAGGCTGGCTATTTTCAATTTTAGAACTTTGCTTTTGCTATCTCCTGCCTCTCTCATTTCAAGGTAGCAGTCAAGCCTGTTTTGAGGCTCAGGTAATGCTTAGAACTTCTCTGCAGATGCTTCAGGTCTTAGACAAACCTCTCTTTAAATCTTCATAAACATTTCCATTTGAATAACCTATCACCCCTACCATCAACCTAGAACACACGGAAGATGATGATCAGTGTAGACAGACACATTCTCACTCTTTTCTACTTAGCAGCTATGAACAGTTGGGCAAACATCTTGGCTTCTCAAAACCTCAATACTCTGGTACTTTAGTGAAGAGAAACACCTGTATTTTCCTCAGTTACCAAACTGATACTCAGAAGCATCACTTGCTAACCCCAAGAACTGTCAATCCAGAAAATTAAAGTTGGGGTTAGAGTTAAATATGCTGGTCAGGTGACTTGCAGAAAAAAGGACATACTTTATTATGCACATGGGATTCAGGGATTCACAAGCATTCTGGAATACTGAAAAGAAATACAATGTATGAAACTCTTGATAGATTGTTTCTGRATTTGGGTATCTGACCCAGAGTTGTTTTTTGTCTAAAAGAATTGCAGGGACAAAAATGGAGAAGAGACTAAGGGAAATGAGGTCCAGCGACTGGCCCAACTTAAGATCCATCGCAAGAGGAGGTTCTAAGGCCTAACACTATTACTGATGCTATAGTGTGCTTACAGGCAGGAGCCGAGCATGCCTGTCCTCTGAGGGTCCCAACAAGCAGTTGATACTTGCACCCAACCAATGGAATTAAACAGGGACCCCTGTGGTTGAATTAGGGAAAGGCTAGAAGAACTGAGGAGGAGGGAGGCCCCATAGGAAGACCAACAGTCTCAACTAACCAGGACTCCTGAGATCTTTCAGATACTGAACCACCAACCAGGCAGCATACATTAGGTGGTCCAAGGCAAGAAAACATCTTCTTTGGAGCTTCCAGATAGAGATCAACTTACTTGGTGACATTTGGAGATCAGCATGT
>BDUI01005004.1:28549-40913 GCA_002335545.1 Apodemus speciosus
AAGATCTTCACCAACCCCACATCAGACAGAGGGCTAATATCCAATGTATACAAAGAACTCAAAAAGTTAGAACCCAGAAAACCAAATGACCCTATCAAAAAATGGGGTGCAGAGCTAAAGAAGGACTTCTCACATAATCCCACTTTAAATGATAATGGACTGAACCTATGAACCTGTAAGCCAGCCCCAATTAAATGGTTTCCTTACAAGCTTTGTCTTGGTCATGGTGTCTCTTCACAGACTTAACTAAGACACTGTTAAAGAAAAATATCTTCTAGTATCATAAATACAATGTTGTATAAAGACTCCCCAAGAAAACAAAATGTGTAGGATGTGTTCAAATTTACCCTATGAATGCAAGTCTGGCTCCTATTCTCTACCACAAATACTGTTTTCTCATTAACAACTGCCCTGCACACATGTAGCAAGTTTACCATTATTTCTCAGTGGCTCTTCCTCTCTTTTACACGTCCCTTGAACTCATCTGCTTTTCCTGGGAATGATGTTACTTTACAGTTACTACAGCCATTCCTTTATGAACTTCTCAGTGTCTGGAGTTCTGTTTCATTTTTCTCAAAACCTGTCATTCTGACTGCTCAATACTCATTTTATGTTATTAAACTTCTTCCATTAAAATCTCAATCCTTGGAGAAAATGTTCTGTCCTTTATTAATATGTAGATATTTTTGATGACTTAACACATTTTAGAATTTKCCAGTCATTTATTTACACCCCAGTGTTAATTGGTTTATCAGAGACTTTCTTGGCTTTAATTTCCCTAAAGCAATCCTTTAAAAGGATAACACATATAGTACAAGTGGGAAAGATGAGATAGGAGAAAGGACAAAACAAGAAATAAAAAAATATAGAAGAAAAACCACCTAAACATATTTAGTRCTTAGAATGGGAAGGTAATTAATAAACCTAGAGAGACTGACTACAAGTTGACTAAGATAAAACAAACAAAATATCTAGGCAAATTAATGATTTGACACCTGGCTAAAGTAATAATTAGTAGTCCTTAGACAGTATTATTTAATATTTGTTTGACATTTATTTAAATTTAACAAGAGTACCTATTAATTYAACTTGAAAATAGATATATTCATTTCTCATTAGCGTCCAGTGGCAGAGACAGAACTAATGTTCTGATGAAAATGTCAGCAAAACATTCATCATATACTTATATTAGATGTTTCAATTTGCTTATGAACTTGTGAAAAGGTTCTTGCTTGCCAGAAAAGGCATATGCTGGTGGTTACACATCAAAACCCATGTGATCTTCCAGACTCCTTCAGTCTCTATTCACAAGTACTTGTTATGCATTTCCCTATCCATACATACTTGTCATGCAGTTTCTGGCCCTTCTCATCTTCCCCACCCCTTCTTCATGATGCTAGCYCCTGGACTACTTTAGGTTGCAAGCTTTCCTCCTCCCACAGACCTGTTCTTTCTCCATATAAAATAAGGTTGCAAGATACATAACTGTAGCATAAGTGCAGAGGACCTAGGTCAGACCCATGATGGCTCACTGGTTGGCTGTTCAGTCTCTGTGAACCCCTATATACGCAGGTTAGTTGACTCTGAGTTTTCTTGTGGTGTCTTTGTCCCCTTTGGCTCCTACAATTCTTCATTTCCCTTTTCCACAGGATTTCTCTAGCTCTATTTAGTGTTTGGCTATGGGTCTCTGCATGCTTCCATCAGTTACTGGGTGAAGTCTCTCTGATAACTACTATGCTTTGGTCTATGGCTGAAGACTTACATTCACTTCCAGCTCTATTTTATTCTCCTTGGACCCTGAAAAATTTAGCATTAAAACTTAATAAGCTTCTTCATGCTACATGAACAATTCTAGGTTAATACAATTATTTGGAAATTAWGCAGAGATGCTCTGCTTATCCCTCCAAGTATATTCCTCTATTGATAGATTTAAATTAAAATGTATGTTCTCTGTCTTTGTGAGCAATGAACTGATACATGTAATTTATCAAAATCCATTAGTTTTAATTCTTATAGTCTTTATCTATATCCTTTTTCAGAATCCTGTCCAGGGTCCCCTGTTGTGTTTACTATTCATGTTTCTTAATGTTCCCCATGTTGTATTTGATGACCACAGATATTACACAGTGCTTTCCAATTTTAATTAACAAGCTGTCCTTCTCGTGTTATTCTGGTTTTGAGCCTAGTTTTTTTCAATGGCTGTGTCATCTCTCTAGCCCAATGTCTTTCTCATAATTAGAAGAGTAGAATGTGGTTTGGCAAAATATCACAAAACAAAAATGCAGTTCTGGTATGGTAAAAGATTAGTGTCTAGAAAACATGGAAAACTCAGTGCTCAGCAATAAAAACAACAGTGGTAACCCAATGGCAAAATTGGCCCCTTTAAAAAGACATTTCACCTAAGAAGACTTGGCCATGGCATGTAAATACATAAAGAGTTCTTCAACCCCATGATATGCTGGGGAAAGAGAAATAAAGACTGTATGATACATAACTCAATATTATTTGGATAACAGTTGTTTTTTTTAATTTTTTATTGGTTATTTTATTTGTTTACATTTCAAATGTTCTTTTCCCGGTTTCTCTTCCACAAACCCTCTATCACATCCCCCTCCCCCTGCTTCTATGAGGGAGCTCCCCCACCTATTTACACTTGCCTCACTGCCCTAGTATTCCACGACCTTGGAGCATCAAGTCTCCATAGGACCAAGGGCCTCCCCTCCCACTGATGTCAGAAAAGGCAATCCTCTGTTACATAAGCAGCTGGAGCCATGGCTCCCTCCATGTGTACTCTTTGGTTGGTGGTTTAGACCCTGGGAGCTCTGGGTGGTCTGGTTGGTTGATAATGCTGTTCTTCCTGTGGGATTGCAAACCCATTCAGCTTCTTCAGTCCTTCCCCTAACTCCTTCATTGCAGTCTTCATGCTCAGTCCAATGGTTGGCTGCAAGCATCCACATCTGTATTGGTCAGGCTCTGGCAGAGCCTCTCAGGGGACAGCTATATCAGGCTCCTGTCAGCAAGCAATTCTTGGAATCAGCAATAGTGTCTGGTTTGGTGTTTGCAGATAGGAGGGATCCCTAGGTGGGACAGTCTCTGGATGGCCTTTCCTTCAGTCTCTGCTCCACTCTTTGTCSCTGCATTTCCTCCTGTAATTATTTTGTTCCCCATTCTAAGTAGGACTGAAGCATCCACACTTTGGTCTTCCTTCTTCTTGAGCTTCATATGGTCTGTGAGTTATACTGTAGGTATTCCAAGATATTTGCCTAATATCCACTTATCAGCGAGTATATACCATGTGTGTTCTTTTGTGCCAGGGTTGAATAAGTTTTTATTTTAATGACATGAGAATACTAGCCTGTGGAGAGGATACAGAAAAACTAGATCATAGCTTTGATATGCATGTAAGATTATCCACCTAGTTAAGAAATAGTTACAATGCACTGTAGAGTTGGCACTAACTTCTCTTCCAGAGGTTCTAGGATCAATTCCCAGCAACTACATGGTGGATCTCAATCATCTGTAATCTGATGCCCTCTTCTAGTATGCAGATGTTCATGAAGATTGATCACTCATATACATAAAATAAACAAGTATATCCTTTATTTTTAAATATTTACTTATTATATGTAGGTACACTACAGCTATCTTCAGACACTGTAGAAGAGGGCGTCAGATCTCATAACAAATGGTTGTGAGCCACCATGTGTTTGCTGGGATTTGAACTCAGGACCTTCAGAAGAGCAGTCAGTGCTCTTAACCGCTGAGCCATCTCTCCATGAATTAGTTATAATAAAAATGAATATACATTCATTGAAGGTACATTGCTTACATTCCTTGGCATTTGCTTTGTAAGGATATCTGTACAAGAATCTATACACAATTATTTACAATTTATTTGTAATAGCTCTAAACGAGAAATAACCAAAATTCAACAGTGAGATGACTAGATTTGCTTTAGTACAAAAATACTGTGTCAGCAGTAAAAAGGAACATATTTTTGATACAGGTAAGAATGTGGATAAACCTCAAAGAGTATGTTTTGAATGAAAGTTGTAATGATTATGTACAGTTTTATGATGGCATAATAGTTTCTGTTCTTGAGCAACAACAGATTGATGGTTAACAGCATTTGGGGATGAGAAGGGCAGCAAGATGGTGAATGAACAGATGAGAAATATAAGGTAGGTTTTGTAGAGAGAGAATTACTTTGCATCCTGATAGCTCTAGTGGATTCAGGAACTTGTATGTTTGATAAAATGAACTGAATCTTAAAGTCAGCTTTTGGTATTCAAATGCAGTTATATACTTGATCCAGTGAGGAAACATGCAGGAAGGGTACATTGTCTTTCTCTGCTTTATGGTGACATCTTCCTGTGTAATTTTTAGTTATTTTAAAATGAAATTCACATTGAAGTTAGAAGTCTACCAGTGAYGACTTCTGATGCCAGGCTTCATTTTTAGTCTCTCTGGATCTGGGGCTCATCTCTGTCTTTGGTTCTTGACACAAATATGGATAAAATATATTCAGGAAAACCATCGTAAAATACAGTGGCATTAGTAATGATGTTGTACCACAAATAAAGTAACAAGAAAGTAGATTCTCAGTGTATTCACCATAAATAACAAGCAAAYGAGTTGTGGAATATGTCAATATCATTGAAATAATAATTTTAAGTGTATACATGCATCCAAAGACCATAGTGTATATTACAAATATATGCTTAATGTATTCATTATGTTTTAATTAATAAAGCTTAAAGAAAAGATCCAAGTGGTAATCTCATAATTTTTATCATCTTTAGTTGCAAAACCATGAAAGATTCTATGTATTTCAATCTCCAAAAATCATTTCTAAATTTCCATGTATAATGTACATATGTTTAATCATACAAATATCACTGATACATACCTTCATGATAGCTTTTGGCAAATTAAAATGTTGTTTAGTCTATGAACTACAAAGAAACTAAGAGTTGTCTCCAAATATTAACAGTAACATCTCCAGGACACATACCAGAGCAGACAAAGATTTACTATAAATAATATTTAATGCAATTTAGGTTTAAAATAAGTATGTTAACTTAAGGTAATTGCTACAGCTCATCTACCAACACATATAATCACAGCTTGAAAATATTCTGCTTCTCTTTGCCATGAGAACTGCTGTAAAACACTTGGTAGTGTGTTAAATTAGAACTGTTTCCATRTCAGCTTCAGCTATGGCACTGAAAAACCAACAATCACGACAAAAATTCTGTAGATAATACTCACATATTTTAAGATAAGTGGTAGCCATAGTATGCAATATGTAAAAACAAACAAACAAACAAAACATAAAGTAAATTTGAGAACGTAAGCCTCTGAGACCACAAGCCAAACATTAAATTTCCACAAGAATTAGTGCTGAAAACTCTGAAAGAGATTATTGATTAGAGAAAACATTGTTTTGCAACTCCATGGGTTCTTGATTCACCAATTTGAGAATGAATTGAATGGGTCGATTAAGAGGAAACTTAAGCTATTTGTTCTTACCTCTGGTCCACCCAACAACAAGTTTACACTGAAAAACAGGCTAACTAGTTGCTCTGAATGAGGACTAGTATACTCAATTATGGAAGATATTCTCCAATTCTTAAATTTTGTGATTTCCAAAGTACAATTTAAGTCTCTAAAGATGAAATCTGTGTCCCTTACCAGACCATGGAAGCATGTGATATCTTATCCTATGGTACTGTGCTGAAGTGGCAGTAACATTAGTATTTATGTTCAATGTTGAATTTCTAGAGACAAAAATACAAAACATAATTTGACAGGCAGAGACAAATAAATTGGCCATTAACACAGCAGTCAAACAAATGGACATAGAGGAAACTTTCTTTTCTTTTTAACGATGTTTTCTTTATTTAAATTTCAAATGTTATCCCCTTTCCCAGCTTCTCCTCTGGAAATCCCCTATCCCATCCTCCCTCCTCCTGCTCCCCCACCCACCCACCCAATCCTGTCTCCAATCCCTGACATTCCTGTATACTGGAGCACTAGACCAAGGGCCTCTCCTCCCTTTGATGTTCAAAAAGGCCATCCTCTGCTACATATGCAACTGGAGCCATGGGTCCCTCCATGTGCACTCTTTGGTTGGTGGTTTAGTCCCTGGGAGCTCTGGGTATACTAGTTGGTTGATATTGTTGTTCTTCCAATGGGTTGCAAACCCTTTCAGCTCCTTGAATCCTTTCTCTAACTCCTCCATTGGGGACCCCCATGCTCAGTTCAACAGTGGGCTGCGAACATTCACCAAAATTTCTAGAGAAGAAAGAAGAGCAGAATCCTCCCTAACCACCAAACCCAAAGTGAGCTATAGTGATATATTAAAAGACCTTCAGCCTTTCCCATGTCTTGATTCATCTCTGGAGCAGTMAGTTTTTCAAATAAAAAAGATAAGATTGATGRSAAGTAAAAAAGAACCTGARYCAGGYGGCGGTGGCCCACGCCTTTAATCCCAGCACTTTGGAGGCAGAGGCAGACTGATTTCTGAGTTCGAGGCCAGCCTGATCTACAGAGTGAATTCCAGGACAGCCRGAGCTACACAGAGAAATCCTGTCTCAAAAATCAAACAAACAAGCAAACAAACAACAACAAAAAGAACCTGACAAGTTCTTATTTCTAAAATCTAATTCATAATATATTGGTGTTTCCTAATCCTAAGGCTATTCCTTTATGTAGTGACACAACTATCAAAATCAGATGCTTATATTTTTAAGATATTATTTTCTAACCTACCTTTACAATTTTCACAAATTTTTTAGAACAAAGGAGTCTAAATATATAGAGAAAATGTTAAATAATATATAATACATGTAGTATATATTCTTATTTCTCTAAAGTATATAAAAACAAAAGGTGGCATACATTTGGGCAAAAGGAAGAATAGGAATTCTTGTTAAAGGAAAAATGTGATCAATTTCTAGTTAAGAAAAACACTTTTTTAAATTTGGTTGTGTTTGGAGAGAGAGAAAATGATTGAAGAGGAAAGAAAAAAAGAAGAGGAAGAATGGGAGGTAGAGAGTCTATAAAAGTGTATTGTTTCTTATTTTTGGAGTATGTATTATATGGTTGTGGTAGTTTGAAAGAGAATGGCCTCTATAGGTTCATATGTTTGAATGCTTATTCCTGAGTTGGTTGAACTTTTTTGGTAAGGATTAGTAGTTATGATCTTGTTAGAGGAGATATGTCACTAGGTGTGGGTATTGAGGTTTCAAAAACCCATGCAAGGCACTAGTCTCTCTATCTCTACCTCCAAGATCTGGATCAGCACTGTGCTAATGTACCTTCCTGCAACCATATTTCACAACATAATGGTCATGGACTAAACCTCTGAAACTGTRAGCTAGCCCCCAATTAAACACTATCTTTTATAAGTTGACTTGGTGTCTTTTCACAGCAAAAGAATAGTGACTAAGACAATGTGAATTATATMTCATGTTGATCATTATTTATATATTTCTAATATGAACTTTTAATTAATCTGCCCCCAAATGACTAAAATAATATCATCAAAGAAGGCTAGGTTCTTCCATTGATCAATGAGCTAAATGATATGATCCCCATTGCTAGACGGAAAACACATCCTCACTCTCAGTACAGTGTTGTTTTGATGAGAACATTGTAAAGAGTAGTGACATCATAAAGGAAGAGTGCACAAAGCCTTCACTCTATGATATGCTTTTCTTTTAGGGTTATCAGTCTGAGTGTGAAATATATGAAACATTGCCTTATCTTCAAGTAACATAAAGTACAGCACATACTTTGTTCAACAAGTATTTGTTCAGATATGTAAAAAGTCACGTTTCCATTTGATGGGAAATCCATATTCAACAGACATTCTTCCTCCGTCACCTTGAGTAGCATCAGTTGTTTTATTGATAAAATGTTGTAAGGATGCTTCCAGTTAGAACCTGCTGCTCACCTCTCTCATGTTCACCCCTGTTTGACACTATGAGGGTAAATCATGTTTTCTAAACTTTCAGGCAGTGGTGGTGCTCCATTCTAGGGCAACGTTGATTATATTTCACATTGGATCAAGCATGTTACATTAAATATCTTAAATAATCTAATACTTGAAATGAACATAGACCCATCTTAACTTCAGATTGCAATTCAATAGGTTAATGAACCTGATGTTACTAAATCTCCCAATGACACAGGACCTGTGATCCTCACTTCAGGTGTCTACTATGGGTATTGGTAAGAAGATGTAGTGAGGGCGCTGAGCTGGGGAAGCTTCTGAAGTGAATGCTGTATTTCCATTTTAGAATTCCTTAAATGTTCTTCTTTCCTTGACCTCAGATGTTCAGTCTTATAAAACTTCTGATTTCATTCTTTGATCCAAAAATTTAAAACACTTTTCTATTCATATATTTCATTAATATTCAAAATAGAAGAAAAGGACAAGAAAAGAAAACAAGTCACAACATGTTCTACCTGCTTCTCTCTTATTTCCAAAAATTCTAAGGAATCTTGTTGCAAGATAATATGTGGCAAAATAGAACTTTCTAACTTACTAAATATGTTTGTTGGAACCAAATAATATAGCTTCTTTGYATTACGACAACAAAATATGAATGACATCACTGATTTAAAATGGCTTTCTATGTTTATTTTTCTGTTTTCTCACTCAGACATGGTCTTCGATATTGGAGGTGGTGAATTGTAGAAGTGAAGATATTTAATCTGACAGTTTTTASTTTTCCCTTTTCTCCCTCTATATRTATATGGTTTTGAATCTTTAGAAAAACACAGAAATAAGAGCTAAGAGAATTAATTGCKAAAATATAATGGCAACTTTTGGGGAAATGAAAGGCAATAGACAATCACATTATGGTAGTTTCATAAAACGTAAGTGATTTGTAAACTTTAATGAGAATCATTAATCAAAGCAAAATTGAAGAGAATCAAGTTCATGAAGAGAAAGCTACACTTTCTTACCATACAAATTA
The DNA here is from genome assembly GCA_002335545.1 of Apodemus speciosus. Taxonomy (NCBI): domain Eukaryota; kingdom Metazoa; phylum Chordata; class Mammalia; order Rodentia; family Muridae; genus Apodemus; species Apodemus speciosus. The sequence continues at coordinate 37,540 of BDUI01005004.1, forward strand.
ATGTGTACAAAATACAAACGTGAATAAATGATCATGGTGCATGTATTTTCTTTCCATTCTTTGAGTTAATATCTCTAAGGAAGAGACAATCAAGCCAAATTAGAATTAAGAACATCTTTCATGAATTGCAAAGTTCCAAATTAGCATCAACTGTATGCTACAAAGAATACAAAATTATCTTAATGAAGTCATCTTGTTATTGGATTATATTATTTATTGTTTGCCTGGTATTCTGAATATGAAAAGCTCCACAAAGAGATGATGCACTTGGTGATCAAATAATAAATGAAAAATAGAGATAATGTATTCCTGAGTTACAGACTATAATATCCATGGAGCTCAATTCATTACAGCATGATAGAATTTAGAATACAAATAACTTCGCTGACTATATGGAGAAGGGAAAATATACAACAAACAAGGGTAATGATACCAAAGAAAGTAAAAGTAGTGTGAAGTTCACCAAAACCATGAGGAAGATGGAACTTCAGGAGTAAATTAAATTAAATTAAATTAAATTAAAGTGAAAAGCCTGTGAAAGAAGACAGGAGGAATAAGTGACTTTATCCTAATGTGCCCTGCAGAAGTTGAATAAATAAAAAAATGGTGCATACACTGTTCAGCTACAAGCACCAACTTCTGGTTAGAGGATGGATATATAATATAAGTATTGTGTGTTAGAAGCTTCATCCTRCATACAGTGATCTGAAATAACTTAACTCATTTAGGAACTTCTCTTCCCATCTGTATACTATAGAGAAAAATTGGTATATTCAGATAACATTAAAGTATTGCTCTTTACTCAAAGAATGGGAATCACATAGAAAAATATAATTAATATGCTGGATTCGTATACACATATACACACCCATTCTCTTTCTTGCTGGTGTACTGAACAAATAATTAGGTTCCTGGCAAGGGCAGCAAGAGGTATGGCTTCACTGATTGGGGGCAAAGCTGCTGGCTTCTGGCAATTTAACTTCTGCTGATAGCATTGGGGGGGGGGGGAGCTTAGTTACTTGGGCTCTTTTTTATTTGGCTCAGGTCTCTTCTGGCTAGGCAAGGGGCTTGGAGTTCCTTACCTCTTCATGAGCCAGAGAGAAGACAGACATGGARGAACCCATGGCTCCAGCTGCATATGTAGCAGAGGATGGCCTTGTTGGTCATCAAAGGAAGGAGAGGCCCTTGGTGCTGAGAAGGCTTGATGCCCCAGTATAGGGGAATGCCAGGACAGAGAAGCAGAAGTGGAAGGGTTGGKGAGCAGAGGGAGGGGGAAGAGGATTTGAAATTTACATTTGAAATGTAAATAAAGAAAATATCTAATAAAAATAAAAGAAAGGTAGGTAAAAAGAAAGTCAGGCACACACTGTATGAAGCAGAGAAGGCCTACACTGCCACTTTTTTGTTGTTCTTCGTTCTCAGGATAATTGATCACATGGTTTTTTAAGCACTTTTACATTCCATAACTTCAGAGTAAGTTTAAGGGAATAGTTCACATCATAGATCGATAAGGCTTAAGGAGATCCAACAAAACTGTTTATGTGTCTTTCCATTAAAACTAGCACCTGACTAATTCATTATCTGTTACTAGCTCCATAAGTTCATTATTAGYTTAAAGCATTACTTTTTATGTCATAAGTTACAATGGTTTTGTCAAGAGATAAATTATTTGCCTGTGTTTTATTATTTTTAAATCTTATATAGACTAGTACATCATTTATTTTGTGTGCTTGCCCCTACAATAAATTGCCAATTCCTAGTTTGTGACCTTTAGTTATCAGACAGTGGCCTCATTCCTAACCTTGAAGGAATGTTTTCCTAGATTGCAAATTTGTTCCAAGCCTGTTTTCTCTTCCTAGTGCAATTAGCCCATGACATTATAGAGCTCTATTTGCAGCTTTTATTTTATAGGAGGCTTAGGAGTTCTATAAAATCTTGATTAGGAATTATAAAATCATCAATACTTCTACACAGTATTAATACATCTTCACATTGATTCTGCAGGAGATCTCCCTAATAGGGTGGCTGATGCCCAGGCATCAAATCTAAGTAATCTTATATAGTCCTGAACTGACAATCTTATCACTTATGAATTGTCAAATGTACAAGTATTAATATGAAGAATCAACTTTTAGAATGAAAAAAATACATTATCAGATAATTTAAACTTAAAATTTATTTCAAATTAATTAGAATTTAAATTCTATATTCTTGGAAGAATGAAAAAGACATTCTAATTTTTATCCAGAGGAAGAGATATCATGGTCAAAAGCTGGTCTCACATAATTTACATTTTTGAGGACTGATATTTTCAATACTCAACAATAATTTTAGTGATAAAAATAAGCAACCTTCTTAATTTATTAAGTATAAACTCCTTATTTGAGGGGACAGGGTGGCAGAAACTAATGATAATATACATGACACTTCAAGTGTAGCACTGTACTCTCTGCTATTTCCTTTGTAAACATTCAGAATTCAGTCAACTATGCTTTAGTGCTGACTGTTCAACTTTTTGTATTATAATTTGAAGAGTATTGCTTATTCATTTTTTTCTTCAATTTTTAATGACTGTTGTAACCTGTGGCACATAAACTAAAAAATTTTTAAAAATGTAAGTAATTCTGACTCATTAAAAAAAATTATCTGGACTGGAGAGATGGCTAGCAGTTAAGAGCACTGGCTGCTCTCCAGAGGTCCTGAGTTCAATTCCCAGCAACCACATGATGGTTCATAACCAACTGTAATGGGATCTGATGCCCTCTTTTGGTGTGTCTGAAGATAGCTACAGTGAACTCATACAAATAAGATAAATAAATCTTTAAAAAATATATCTGCAAGTGAAATGAGGGTAAGAACTGATCATCTAACCTTTTTCTGACCCCTGAAAGTTCATTAGGCTTTCAAATATGATACCATTTTTACATTTAGAGGAGAAATACTATTTGTTGCCATATATTCTTTATCTATCTTTGTATCTATGGACATTTAGGCAACTATTAATAACTCTAACATGCTTTAATAAAGACAATAGACATGGAAACATACATATCACTTTAAGAGTCTAACTTCAGTCTTTTGTTTGTTTGGTTTTAATTTTTTATTTGTGGTGGGGTCACAGGGTAATGGGGTCAGACATGGGAGAACAGGGAAATGAGTGTGATAGGGGTGCATGATCCCAGTGAATCAGGAAAAATACTTTTGAATTTACAATATATTAAGAAGTACAACCATGAAAGAAAAGAAGGGAAAAAATCCTGAATAAGGGAGCAAGTCACTGAACAACACTAGTCCATTCTTTTACTCCAGTTCCTGCCTCCGAATTCTTGCCTTTAGCATTTTTGATGAAGAAATGTGATATAGAAGTGTAAATT
>BDUI01005005.1:74129-88566 GCA_002335545.1 Apodemus speciosus
GCACAACAGAAGCGTGCTCTATGGCTTTGTTTTGCTCCTTAGACCACGTTAACGCTTTGTTGGTTCACTTTTATTAGAAACGCAGAATCAGGACCTGGACGAGTCGAAAACTAAGGCGCGCACACACTCGCACGCTGGAAGTCCGGATTAGAACGTTTGGGAGACTTCTCCAAGGACACGTTTAATTACCTCACTTTATTTCAAGTTTCCTCCCCTTCAGGGAACATCAGAGGGTGTTCTTTTGCCTGCTGGCACAACTGTTGTCACACCCCATCCCTTTAGCATTGGGGACGTAACTGAAATTTCTTGGAAGGATACTGAATACAATTTAGAGAGGCTCACTGACGCCCTCTCAACTCGTATAAAGTTACTCAAAACACAAGGTGAGACATGCCCCTGTTTTACAGTTTAAAACTCCTATATAAGAACTCTGATTGGGCTCTGGCTGCCTGCTCTGTGGCCAGAAAAAGGTAAGGAACACAAAAAAAATCAGGATGGCTGCCAAACTAGAAAGTAAACTGTGTTTTAAGACCAAGAGAGCAAATGCACACTGGTGACTTCCAAGGGTAAGTGGCTATTCGATTGTTGTGTTTTAAAGGATGCTGAATGACCTCATCCTTGTTTTCAGGAGTTARACAGTTCTCTTGGTTTTGAGACTTTATCTGGTATTTTCTTAGTCGTTTTTCTTTTTTGTTTTCTTGTTCTCTCTCCCTCCTTCCCTCCCTCTCTCCTTTTCTGTTTTCTTCTTCCTTCCTTCCTTCCTTCCTTTCTCTCTCTCTCTCTTTCTTTCTTTCTTCCTTTCTTGTGTGTGTGTGTGTGTGTGTGTGTGTGTGTGTGTGTGTGTGTTTGGTTGATTTTTGGGTTTTCAAGACAGGATATCTCTATAGCACTGTCTGTCCTGGAACCAACTCTGTAGACCAGACTGGCCTTGAACTCAAAGATTCACCTACCTCTGCCTCCCAAGTGCTAGGACTAAAGGTGTGGGCTACCTCGCCTGGCTTTACTATTTTTCTTAAAAGGAAAATGGACTGTACAGATAGACAACCTATAAACTAAAAAATGAATTGTTGAGCTGGGCAGTGGTGGCACATGCCTGTAATCCCAGCAGAGTCAGGAAGATTTCTGAGTTGAGGCTAGCCTGGTCTACAGAGTGAGTTCCAGGACAGCCAGGGCTATACAGCATCTCGAAAGACAAACAAACAAACAAACAAACAAACAAACAAATTGTTGAGAATGACTTACCCCTCCCTCCTCAGATTTAAAAGCTTGCTGAGGTAAAAGAAAATGGCTCACTAGAAACAGGAAAACATACCCAAGATCACAGCCCACATTCTATTTGCTGGTTCCCTAAGATTCCCACGCAAAGTCTGCTCAGTTTTTGTGTCTGTCATCCAAAACCAAAATATGTAATTTTGTTCCTCATTAGCAAATTCAGGGAGCTATGCTAAAAAAAAAAAAAAAAAATCCCTGCCAGCCTTAATCACCCTTGTATGTGCTTTGGAACAGCTACTGGTTGGAATGCAACAGTTAGTTGTAAGAGTGCCTGACCTGTCAAATTAGCAGCAATTGTAATAGCTTCCTACCATAACACCGCTTTAACAATTTAGTGAAAATCTTCAGTCTCAGCCTCAGCCCTCCGGGATCGTGATCGGTTCTTTCCTCTGGTCCCTCAGATCCCTTAACAGCTGCTCTCCGTGGCTTAACACTTAATTAAATGCTGCCTTGGCCTGTACCCTTCACTAAATGATAAGTTCTTTGAGGGCAAGAGTCTGTCTTGTGCCTGCTCAACATCGAGCCTTTAGCAACTCTTAAGACTGGCTGATATAATCTAAGAGATGGGATCCCTTATTTACCACTTCCTGTGATAAATCAAAGTGCCTTGTTTCCTATGGCTACCTTAGATGTGCCTTAGTGGTCATGCCTTTGTCACTGCTGTGCTACATTTTTCTTTTCTGTATATGATTTGCATTTTAAGGGTACTCGAAAGGGAAACAGGGCACTTTTAAGTGGAGCCTCAGTAAAAGAGTAAGGGAAAGGGTGGTGGTGGGGGTGGGGAGCCTGGAAAACCATTCTGGTTAGCACAGAGGAGAGCCTGCCTGGCTTTTCTTCCTTCTTCCCACCCCTGCCCCTTTGTAAATCCCTACAGTTTGGCTATTACTATTTTACTATTTCAATTTGTGCAAAAAAGCATAGGAGTCTGGTGTTCACAGAGAAAGGAAGTAATTCTACCTTGAAAATTTTGTTGGTTGTAATAAAACCTAATGGGAAAATGAGATGCAAAGAGTCTCAGTTCAGAGTTCATATGAACTGCAAGGTTTGGGTCTGGGCCAAATATTGGGAATTTCGTCTTCTGCATGTACTTAAAAAAACAAAACACACCTATTGCAGTAACGTCCTGGGGGGGGGGCAATCCGATTTGTTCTGGGTACTTCTCCCACTTACCCCTCTACTTTATAAGCAGGACCACTGAACTTTGAAATGATCTCCTCTTCCCCCTTAATAGAAGTACCAAATAAATGAAGGATCAAAACCGTTACAAACCAAATGTTGTTTTACATTTCAGGCACTTAGATACTGGGCACAGAGTCCTGGAAACATTAGCATTGGAGTTGCAGACGAAAGCAAAGTAAATCCCCAAACAAACACACAAGCGAGGCGAATGCTGTTCCTTTTTTAGAAGAGTGGCCAACTTTTGAGCATGCAAAGGCAACCTGTGGTTTGGGTAAATTCTTTCTCCTGGGAAAAACAGGACATTGAAGCAACAAAGCAATCGATCTATAAATGAGCCCCACCCCACCCGTTACCTGGGGCGGGGGTGGGGAAGAGGGGGAGGGGGCAGCAAGAGTGACCATGACCATAAGTACTAAGACATCTACACAACTGTCAGACTGTAGAGCCCACAGTCTAACTCTAGGGAAATGGGAAGGACCGGACTTACCCCCAGTGCGTCACTGTAGGCCAGATGGAGTAGAAGATGCGTGGCTGGGGTAGACAGTCTTTTATTTTATCTTTATCTTTATCTTTATCTTTTATCTTTATTTTATACATACACACATACTCCAGGAATATCTGTAGTGAACCCCTTGGGTTGTTGTCTATTTAACTGACTGGATTTTATTTTAAAATCCTACAAGGACTGAAAAAAAAAAAAACGCAACTGTATTAACTGTGGAGGCTAATAGGTTTATAGTGTTTCGTTGGTTTATGTGTTCAGTCAACCAACACGAAGCAATCGCTGTGATTCAAGTGTTGGTTTCTTTCATAACCACACATCCATAAACATTATGCAGCAGACCAGAGAGTGTTATGGGAATTCTGTGGGGGAGCCCTATTAGCCAGTGTCCTAATGAGATTGAGAGCAAGAGGAAGCCGGGAGCTATGTGGATTCCTGCCGGATGTGCAGTCATGGGTCCCCCACTGGCAGATTTAACGTGGGTAGGATGGAGATTCCTTCTGGAGAAGAGGCAAGACTGTCCCAGAGCATCACACTGGGTACATAGTGAGTTCCAGGCTGGCCTAGGCCATAGAATAAGACCCAGACTCAACCCCATCCTCTCAAAAGCAGAACTTGAACTATACTTTTAAGTAGTCGGAGCCATGAGAACTAAGCACAGGGGTAATTTTTATTTTAGATAGGTTGCAAAGCCTTTAATGAGCAACCCTTGAGTTGGGAAGCTGGAAAGAAACATGACCACAAGAAGGTCCACGTTCATGAAAACTGGTGCTCTACTGAGGAAGCAGGAGGCTCACAGCTTTGAAGGCATCAGCAATGAGGAGTCACCGCCACTTCCTAGGGATACTCTCTCTGCAGGCCATTTGGCCTGCCCGCGTCACTCTTTTCTATTACAGCACGTGTCTCTGGCATAATCTAATGGTTTGACCTCTTATGGGCTCTAAGAAGAGGTCAGAGCAAAGGTAGGGACCCAGAGAAGAAAATGAAAAAGAGGAAGAGTCCCTGAAACAGATATCCAAAATAGAGAGAAGTTATGCCAGTCCTTTCTTCCTTCCTTCCTTCCTTCCTTCCTTCCTTCCTTCCTTCCTTCCTTCCTTCCTTCCTTCCTTCTTTCCTTCCTTCCTTCCTCCCTTCCTTTCTTTCTTCCTTCCTTCCTTCCCTCCCTCCCTCCCTCCCCCTCTCTTCCTTTCTTCCTTCCTTCCTTCCTTTCTTTCTTTCTTTCTTTCTTTCTTTCTTTCTTTCTTTCTAATTACAAAGTAGTTAAGAATTGGACTAGTCAGAACTTTAAGACAACCTAATGGATTTATTCATAAGAAAGCTAGAAGAAGCCGGGTGGTGGTGGTGGCGGCGCACGCCTGTAATCCCAGCACTTGGGAGACAGAGGCAGGCAGATTTCTGAGTTCGAGGCCAGCCTGGTCTACAGAGTGAGTTCCAGGACAGCCAGGGCTACACAGAGAAACCTTGTCTCGGGGGGGAAAAAAAAGCTAGAAGAAAAAGCTGGAGTCTTTGTAGTACAGATTCCATCACTGCTATTAATATTACTTATATTATAAAGTACATTTTCCCAGTTATTTGGCACAAGCCATATTTCTATAGTACTGAAGCCTTGGTTTACTAGGAAAGAGTATTTCACAATAGTGAGTGTCAACCATGGAAGTAATTTTAAAAATAGGCTTTCCTAGCTCTGTGAGTCGATTTTTACTTTTGTTTTGTGTGCATGTGGGGGCTGTGGAGGTCAGAGGGCATCAGATCCCCTGGACTTGGAGTTCTAGGCAGTTGTAAGCCACCTGATAAGGGTGCTGTGACCCTAACTCTGATACTCAGAAGGAACAGCAAATGCTTAACCACTGAGCCATTCCTCCTGCCCTTTTATTAGTATTTTTATACACACCATCCATGTTGCTTTGCAGGAAAATGGCCCCATAGGCTCAGAGAGAGTGCCACTATTAGGAGGTGTGGCCTTGTTGGAGGAGGTGTGGCCTTGTTGGAGAAAGTTTGCCACTGGGGGTGAGCTTTGATGTTTTAGATGCTCAAGCCAAGGTCCAATGGCTCTTTCTTCCTGCTGCCTGCTGATCTAGATGTAAAACTCTTGGCTCCTTCTCCATCACTGTGTCTGCCTGTGCACCACCATGCTTCCTGCCTTTGTCATAATGGACTAAACCTCGGAACCTGTAAGGCTGTCCCAATGAAATGTTTTCCTTTCTGAGAGATGCTGTGGTCATGGCTTCTCTTCACAGCGATAAAACCCTAAGACCATCAAATTCGATCTTCATGATAGTACTTTGGAGAGAGTTTCTGTAAATACTAGTCCTGTGGGCCCAGATGTTGAGGAGGAGATTTGTAGAGATTAAGCAACTTCCCCAGGATTATAGTGGAAAGACAGGTTCTGCCTAAATAGTTCTTGAAACTTCAATTTCTAATCTTTTTCATCTCCTTCCAAAAGAAGTCTGCAGTAGCTTTTATTAAAGACCGGATAGGAAAGAAAGTAGAGAAAACGAAAGTGAAGGTCATTCACCTGTGTTTCCTTTTGGCAAACCAACTCTAAGCCCCTCCCGCACCCCCAGGCCCAGCTGGGTAGCTGTCTGTCCCTCGTGCTCGCTAGACCCTTGGGCATAAATTTCTAACTCACTACTCTTCACCGTGCTTTAGTTCTCTCTTCCAGTCCTTTCGTGACTCTAGCCCTTGAGGAAAGTTTGTCAGTAAGCCTCAGCCCTCCAGAAGGAAAAAGGCAAAGTCTTCCTCTCATAATCATCACCATCTAAAACACACTCAAGCAGGCTGCTCTAGCTGAGTGGGTGGGGTGCCTGGTTCGAGCCTCCCTCAGTTAACTCCTTCTTTTTCTGCCAAGTCCCCCTGGTCTGTGGGTTGATTCTGCACTTCAGTTTGGAAACAGAGACGAACAAGGAAGACGGGTCAACATATGCCATAATTCTTCAGTGTCAAGTTCCGATCTTGATTGTCATCCATAATGTTAGACTCAACTAGATTGTTTGTTTCAAGTCCCTTTTAGCAATTCTGAATCACATCATGCTAATAACGGGCTTGCCCTCTCCTCCTTGGTCTGTTTATTTAGGGACACACATTTTTATACATACTCAATGATTAATAGCTTCTCATTAGGCTCCTCAGCCACAAATTAAACACAAACATAATACAGTCACCAGAGGATGCTTACTGAAAAGCAAGGGTTTCATGAGGCGCAGTGATGACATGAGCCTTTTATAACTGTTTGCGGGTATAGAATCATAATTACAGCAATCAAGACAGATACACATCTTTTGTAAAGGAAAAAAAAAGTAATTATAATTTAAAAGCGCAGAGCTCAAAGTTGCCATCACAAAAACGACTATTATAGCAACTATTTCGCGTTTGGACATTTTTTTGGCAGGAGGTCTGAGCATTGTTTATTGTGAATCAGGAACAGGCACTGAGAAAATATGCAAATTTTTAAGCAACAGAAAAAACGCAGCTTTGAGCTGAGAAAGTAGGGGGATGGTAGCAGCTGTCTGGGCCTTGATCACAAGTCAGCTTCAGTGGCTGAAATGGTTTTTGGGTTGGATGTTGTTCCAGTAACCCAGGGTTAAGGTCAGAATAAAGTCAGTTTATGTGTTATAACATACATTTAAGATTTACTCCTGAGCCAAGGTCCCGCCTTCTGCTAGATGGTACTAAGCTGAAAGATTAGAGGAGAAATGATGCTCTGGGTTGGTTACATAACGGAAATGTAACCTTCATGAGACAATTCACTTCTGGGTTACTGAAGAGGCAAAGGAGAGTCCTATTCAGCTGCCTCCTCAGCAAGGAAAATAATAATAAGTTTCTGAAGTGAAATCAATGCAGATGACCAGTCACTTATGTAATGGGAGAAATAAATAATAGTAAGACAGATCCGTTTGAGAGACTGATCGTGTTTTATGGCCTTGTGAACCAGTGAAGGCAAGAAATGAAACAACAACAACAAAAAAATTGGTTTGCCCAAAGTCAACAAAGAGGATGACAGCGCCAGGAACAGAATCTAAGTCTGGAAGCCCAATATTAACCATTTTCAGGAAAACATATTGTCCTGTGATTCCAGTTGTATTGTGTGCCTGTCTGACGTCATAGGATTTCTGGATGAGGCAGGGGTTTTCCATGTAGGCTGTGAAGTTATGGCGCCCAGTATGATAGCTACCAGTCACTTGGAACTTGAATTCGGCTGGTAACTGAATAATTCCTTTTATGCAAACACACACTGGGCTTTGTCTTTGTTTGTTTGTTTGTTTGTTTGTTTTTGGATTTGGTTTTTTCGAGACAGGGTTTCTCTGTATAGTCCTGGCTGTCCTGAAACTCACTCTGTAGACTAGGCTGRCCTCGAACTCAGAAATCTGCCTGCCTCTGCCTCCCAGAGTGCTGGGATTACAGGCGTGCGCCACCACCGCCTGGCTTTTTTTTTTTTTTTTTTTTTGTTTTTCGAGACAGGGTTTCTCTGTATAGTCCTGGCTGTCCTGGAACTCACTCTGTAGACCAGGCTGGCCTCGAACTCAGAAATCCGCCTGCCTCTGCCTCCCAGAGTCTGGGATTACAGGCGTGCGCCACCACCGCCTGGCTTTTTTTTTTTTTTTTTTTTTTTTTTTGGTTTTTCGAGACAGGGTTTCTCTGTATAGTCCTGGCTGTCCTGAAACTCACTCTGTAGACTAGGCTGGCCTCGAACTCAGAAATCTGCCTGCCTCTGCCTCCCAGAGTGCTGGGATTACAGGCGTGCGCCACCACCGCCTGGCTTTTTTTTTTTTTTTTTTTTTTTTAAGATTTATTTATTATATGTAAGTACACTGTAGCTGTCTTCAGATGCACCAGAAGAGGGCATCAGATCTCATTATGGATGGTTGTGAGTCACCATGTGGTTGCTGGGATCTGAACTCAGGACCTTCAGAAGAGCAGTCAGTGCTCYTAACCACTGAGCCATCTCTCTCCAGCCCCTACACTGGGTTTTGAAACACCGTCTTCCTCCAAATGAGCAGTGAGTGTCTCATTAACAACCACCTGTATTGATTTTATATTTCAATAATACTATTTTATTGTGCTGGATTGAGTAGAGTCCGTCCCCCTTCCCTTTTCCATCCATTGCTGGAGCAGTGGCTGCCCAGTGATGATGTTCAGTCTCCTGGTAATTCCTGCTAATGCAAGAGCCCAGAAAAGCATTTCAGCACAATTCACACCCGCAGGAGGGTTGTGTCTTATCCTCTTCCCAAAGATTTGTGACAGAGGTACAATGCCCAATCTCCCGCCCATCCTAAAGAACAAAGATCTGGTTGGGAGAGGATATTAAGGGTCAGTAGACTAGCAAAACAGTCCAGGCTCCCAGGAAGAAAAATGCCCTTTACATTTAGTGAGAACAGCAGGAAAAGGTTACTGGTCCAATTGTCCATGTTGGCATTGACCCTGGCAAGGTGGCTGCCACTAGGTAAAACTAGAGAAAGATAAGAAAAATCAATGGAACATTGAGATGATTCAGGAATAGAATGATCTTAAACTCAACTTTCATTGAAAACAGGTTAAATTTTTTTTAATTTAAAGATTTATTTATTATTTGTAGGTACACTGTAGCTGTTTTCAGACACACCAGAAGAGGGTATCAGATCTCATTTTGGATGGTTGTGAGCCACCATGTGGTTGCTGGGATTTGAACTCAAGACCTTTAGAAGAGCAGTCAGTGCTCTTAACTGCTGAGCCATCTCTCCAGCCCAAAAACAGCTTAAAAAATGCATGTTGAGATTAATCTCACATGTTTCCTTCACTTCTGCTGAAATAAATAGTAGACATTTTAAGCTACACTCGAGACTCACATTCTAGTTCTATTTGGTAGCAAGCCTACAGAATGATTGCTCCTCACAGAGTCATGTTAGATGGAATTGGCAGGACTTGTGAAATTTCCTCTCCAGACCAATTTATTTAAAATAGATTAGCACGTGGTAAGAATATTTTAGTTCTGTATAGAGATTTAATGCTAAGAATACTATAATAGGGCTGGAGAGATGGCTCCTTCCAGAGGTCCTGAGTTCAATTCCCAGCAACCACATGGTAGCTCACAACCATCTGTAATGGGGTCTGGCGCCCTCTTCTGGTGTGTCTGAAGAGAGCAATGGTGGTGTACTCCTATGTACAAAATAAATAAATAAATCTTAAAGAAAGGAMTACTATAATAACCATAAAAATATCTACCACTCATTAATTCTCTTCTATGCCAGGCACTGTGCCAAAGTCCTTTATATTTACCTCATTTGCTTGTCTCAACAGTCTTATTGTTAGTAAAGCTCTATTATTCCCACATTAGCAATGAAGGAACTTGGATTCCTAGAATTAGCAAGTGCAGAGGGCTGAAGCTGGCTGAACGTGCAGCTGGGACTTACCCCAAGCCTCTGAAAGCCCAGGAGTATGGTGCCTCACAGTTTCACTTCATTGAGATAACACCCCCAGGGAAACGACTGTCCTCAGAGTTCTGAAAATCCCCAAGACACTTGAATGCAGTAGTGGAAGATTGGATGTATGGTGGGGGGGGGGGCGGCTCAGAACATTTGCAGTCCTTAAGGATCTTGAAACACAGCAGGGAAAAGAAACAGAAGGAGAAAAAGGCCTCGAAAGAGCTGATGGTGGAGATTAACTACTAAGTTCCCTGGGGCACAAGGGGCAAGGTACAGGTAAGAACAAAGCTGCCCATTTCAAAAGCCCAGAAGAAAGGATTTTGAAAGTTTTTACCATAAAGAAACAATCCGTGTTTGAGGAATGAATATACCTAACCCAATTCAAACGTTATACAACGTATAGAAATATTACATGACACCTAACGAACCTGCACAACGCTCTGCATTTTCATAAACAGGTGGGTGAAGTAAACATTAGTTTATCAAAATAAAATTACTCAGGCAAGTAGGAGGAAGATTAATTCTTGTCATGGAGTCGGGTGGGGAAAGGTTTCATAGAAAAGGCAGCATGTCAGATGGAACTCAAAAGATGGACAAGTTTTTCATAGTAAGGAATGGCAAGAAAAGGCATTTCTGATGGGGGGGGGGATGTCAGGATCAAAGATACTGTTGAGAGGAAGGCCTATAAGGTGCTCTGTTAGCCTATCAAAAGAAGCGAGAAAAGGTGTGTGATATATGGAAGCGGGGGAGGGGATATTGGGGGTGGGGAGAAAGAGAGAGAGAAGAGAGAGGAGAGAAGAGAGAGGAGAGGAGAGAGAGGTGACTGTATATGAGAGTACAATGTGGAAAGTGGAAAAGAAACAGAGCAGCCGTACTTTATTTTCCCAGTAAGCAATTGTAGCAGCCGGAGGTCAAGGGTAGACTTGCATTGAGGCACATTGTAGAGAGCTTTAGTCTTTGCCCAGCGTTTGCCACAACACAGCCACCGTCCAAGAGCCGTCCAGCCTCCAGGAGGAACAAAGGAACAATGTCAGACAGCAAGTGGGGATTCTTCAGCCCTGCACGCCAGGATGTCTCCCCATCTTCCACTCCTTTCTATCCTGGCTTTGGGTTTTTTTTTTTKTTGTTGTTGTTTTGTTTGTTTGTTTGTTTTGTTCTTTTCCTGTTCCATTAGAAGAAGCCCTGTCTTGAGAATGATAGACTTATCAAGGAATAACAATCACTAACATTTCAGACTCAGGCAGAAAAGACTTCGCCTAGAACTGTGGTTTTTGTCATCCGCGATGTGTTTTAGATGTAATACTTGCTTTAAAATGAGCTCGCCCCTCATATCCCGGACACGGTGAATACAGTCTCCCTATTTTAGATAGATGGCTGCTTGGACTTTTGTCTTTCCGTAAAGTCTGTTTGGATTTAAAGTTTTTTTCTTCTATCTGGTTTCAGATTCCTCCAGCACTCTTTCTCCTGCTTCTTTCCAGAAATTTAAGGATTAAAAGTAGTATCCGTGTGGTCCCAGCCTGGGGTTTGCTCTTGTGAACATGGGTGGGACGGAGAATGGAAAGAAGGCCACTGGGGGCACCTTCCTATTGCTTGTCTTTTTTCCAGGCAAATTCCACTCCTTCTAGAACTGACTCTAACAAGAAACCATTCATTGAGAGGCATGGTAGTGCCAGCACTTGGGAGGCAGAGGCAAGAGGGTTCCCACAAGTTCAAGGCCAGTCTGGCCTGCTTAGCAAGTTTCAGGTCTGGAAGAAAAAAAAAAAGATGCCATTTCCAAAATCTAAAAACAACTACAAAAACTACAACTAAACAAAACCCCCAAGCAAACAATTAGAAAAGTAAATCCTGCAAATCTGGAGCTGCTGTAAGCATTTCCTGTAGCTGCTAGGAACAGAAAACAAAATAAAACCCCATTGCAGATCTTCAAGTCCTCAGTGTGTGGCGCTCTGGCTGGACAGAACTCATTGCCTCTGTGTTGGACAATGGGTATAGAGAAGAATCTCTAATGGTAAAGTTGAGGTTTGAGGCCCAGCTTGAACTGAAATGAACAGAAGCGAGAGAGCTTGGGTCTCGGAGGAGCCCTGTTTTGGGTCCTCGGTACTCTACATCTGGGACTTGTCAGTCACATGGAATTTGCAGCTCTGCGTAGACGTGCCAAGAAAGCACGAGAATGTCTGGCATTTGAGACAGTTCATAAATGGAACGGGAAAGATGGGAAGTGAAATGGAGTTATTTGAACATCGACTGTGCAAGTTTACCAGGAAGCGACAAAGGCTGGTATAATACCTTGTCGGATCTTGGCTTCATGTAGCTGCCAAATCGTCTTAAGCATTCTTTGGCTCCAAAAGGATGATATCAAAGGATTTCTGGCCTGAACCACTGGCGGAGACTAGTTTTACTGATTTGGGGAAGGCTGAGAGAGGGTTATTCGGGGTGTGGTCAGGAAGTTCAAATATGGCAATCAAACAGGGAAGTTGGGTAGAATTTAGATACAGAAGAACGAATTCAGGGGAGAGGCTTGGCTAGAGATTAGATTTGGGTTTATCAGCATATCCATAGAGGTTTAATGGGATGCAAATGTTGCCAAAGATCAATAATCTGGGGCAGGGGCCCTCTCCTGGGTCTACATTGGGGAAGATAGGGAGACAGAGGAAGAGGACAGCGAAGTCAGGAAGGAAGGAGCTGACTTGGAGTCTAAAATGCCAATTATATTAACTGTAAAAAAACTTAAAATGCCAAAGACTCTCCGATGCTTCCTGAGCTCAGAACAACCGAAGAGTGTACTAGGTTTGGTTTCAGACACACTCGTTGTTAATTTCCTATCTCTCCAGGATTTCAGAAACACACCTGATAAGAATGTAATCACACCACCCAGACCTTCTTTGAGTGTTTTTTTTCCAAAGCAAAGGTTGGAGATACTGTGTTCTTTTACAGTGTTGCCCATTGTTTAGGGGTTTTGGTCATGTGATGCGACTCATGAGGCACTGCCAAGCAAAAGCCCCGGAGTCCTGTATTTGAGAGATAAGTCAATGCATAGGGGCTCTGTTTCTTTATCTAACTTTAAGCACTTGATAGATAAGTTGATTGCAGTTTGCCATTTGCCATTCCTGGTTTTTCTAGACTGATGTTAAGATCTTTCCCTGGGACATTGGTATCACAGAAACCTTCCAAGTTGTACAGCTGGAACATGTGGGTCTGTGAACTTGGGTGGGAAAGGGCATTGCAAGTTTATTTATGAACTTTTAAACAAAATCTAGCATACTCCTTCCTTCATAGATGGAGGAAGCATCTCACATTGGTTTCTGGACTTTGACTTTGGCTGAAGACCACAGCTGGCTTCATACTATCTTTCAGTTATTCCAGGTATTTCCAAGGTCTTTTAGGCTCTCCACTGCGTCAGAGTACTTCTTAGACTTGGTGCTATCTCTATGTACTGGGTTACAACAAAGCATTGGGCTGGAGAGATGGCCCCATGCTTGAGAGCACTTGTTCTTCCAGAGAACCTAAGCTGGGCTCCTAGCATCCCCCCAAGTGGTTCACAAACAGCTCTGACTCCAGTTCTAGGGTATCCGACACTGCTATCTTTCTGGGACACCCACATGCACCCACACATACATATACACATAATTAAAAATAGAATTTAAAAGGTACAAAATGTGCATCTGTATTCGAAGAAGAATGGGTCCCTTTGTGCTCTTTGGGGTTTGGTTTTATGCTAATATGCATTTTATCGTGACGCGAGAAGGGATTTCCCTGGTCTTGATGGGGGCAATGGGGCAGACAGGCTGAGGACCTTGCTGATTGTAAACTTATATTCCTCATGCACCTGAAGATGCCTCATTAGCATTGATATGGTACAAGCAATGCTATCAGGGACTTCAGTTTGATGGGGAGACTTTTTTTTTTTTTTTCCTGTCAGGAGTTTGGTTTGTTAGATGGCAAATCTTTCATTCTTTCTTGATTCTCTATAGCTTCCAGGTTTTGAGTATTTCTTGGCAAGGTTTCTTCCATTCAGAAGTTATAAAAGTATACTGTACCTGCCAATATTTTCTTTCAACTTTTTTATTTGCTTATTTATTTGGTTGGTTGTGAGGCCATTTTTTTTGTTTTGTTTGTTTGTTTTTTAATTTATACTTTTTTTTTTTTTTAATGTACTCACTCTGTAGATCTGGCTGGCCTGGAACTCAAAGAGATCTGCCTGTCTCTGCCTCCTGAGTGCTGAGATTAAAGGTCATTTTATTTTTGTTTTTTTTTTTTGAAACACGGTTTTCTATTTTGCTTGGGCTGGTGAGGAACTGGCTTTGTACACCAGGGTCAGGCTGGCCTTGTATTCCAGGAAATCCTTCTGCCTTTCAAAATAGAGTACTAGCTACTGGCCCAGCTTCTTCCAATGTTTTGCTGTTGTTTGTATTTTGAGACAGGGTTTCTCTGTGTAGCCTGACTGTCTGTCCTGGAATGTACTCTGTAGACCAGGTTGTCCTTGAACTCAGAGATCCCCCTGCCTCTGCCTCCTGAATGCTGGGATGAAAGGCATGCACCTCCACTACCCTGCTCCTTCCAACATTTTAACAGGGTTTTTGTTTTTCATCCAGGATGTTAATCCAATTGGAATTTGTTGTAATGTAAGAAACTAACTTTCTATTTGTTTCCTAAAATGGTAGCAAAATGTTTCATCAGTTGATCTTTTCTTATCTCACCCTATCTTTTTTTTTTTAAAGCGTCTTTATAGTATAATTGATACACAGTTAGCACGTGCAGTTAGGTAAGTCTTAACTTTATATAGACATGTACAACCATCAGTATGATTAAGATAGTGAGTCATTTATATTTTTATATTTGTTGAATAGATATATTTGTGTGATTCAAGATTCAATGACACATTGTTATGTATAGAAATGTTTCTGGGGCTGGAGAGAGGGTTCAGGGCTTAAGAGCACTGACTGCTCTTCTAGAGGTCTTGAGTTCAAATCCCAGCAACCACATGGTGGCTCTCGACAATCTGTAATGAGATCTGATGCCCTCTTCTGGAGTGTCTGAAGACGGCTACAGTATACGTATATAATAATAAATCTCTCTCTCTCTCTCT
>BDUI01005007.1:60447-76165 GCA_002335545.1 Apodemus speciosus
GCTCAGCAGAGCTTAAGAAGCCTAGACCGAGAGGATTCCTCCAGGAAGCCCGACCAGTGTCAAGCAATACTTGACGAGAAGCTGGAGGGCACTGAGGCCCTGACAGAGCTGAGGAAAATCCATAAACTCTGTCATGAAGAAGGTGACTGACCTCTTTCCAGGATGAGAAGGGCAGAAACCAAACGGCAGAGAACACCTCCTCTAGACTGACTCCAATTTAAGTTGCCAGTTAGAACTTGAGGTACTTAGCGCTGCTGGCAAGTGAGATTTTTTTATGCAGAACTCAAGTCACCTGAGTCCCCTGACAAAGCAGAGAAAGTAGCATTGATTTCAGAGTCTTAGAGGGTGGTTTGTTGAATGAGCATTAAAATCAACCATACCTAGTTCTTTATGAGTCATAAAAGCACTGTCTAAGCCTTGTGTTGGTTGCAAAAATTAATTAATGGTTAAGAAAACCAATTTAATCACTAGGACTTTTCCATTGAAATATTATAAAATTGGTAATAGATGAGTTAAGAACAGATTTTTTTCCCCATTGAACTTCGAAAGGATAGAACAAGACAGGATACAAGAAAGGAAGGGATGGTGAACGGAAAGAAAATGAACACAACAATAGATACGTAAATCTTATACATATTAATAGTAAATACAAAAAATTAACATATAATCTGTATGTTACTCATATATGCTAATTAATGTTGCACACACCCATACATGAAGTCAGGCATGATCCTGTGATCCTTGCATGTAAGCAGTTCACTTCAGAGTTAGAAACCAGCCTGAGATATACAGTGGGATTCTTTCTCAAAGAAAAAAAAATTTTGGTAGTAAACAAAAGGGAATTAGAAAAGGGTATTGTAGAAAGTAATTTTTGGTTAATCTGTATGTATACAAACACACAACCTGAACTATGATATGAAACATGCATATATTTTATCATGGCTCCTGGCACAAAGTTTGAAAAGCACTAACTCAGAACATCTCACAGGCTGTTGATTATATTTGACAACTAATTTTTTACATTTTTGGTTTCAGATCCCAAAGATAACGAACCTTCTACTACAGGCCTGAGTGAGGAAAAGGAGCAAGCTGGGTCGGAAGGTGAATCAGTGGGGCTTGGTACCACCTCAGCTTCTACTTATACCCCAGAAACACTTTGAGGCAGGGGGATGAAAGCACCAGCAATTGCTTTCATACTGAAGCTGCTTGCACATCGCATCATACATCAAACCCCCAAGACACTTTAGCTCAGCTCTGACCCCATCTGTATGACTCTTTTTTATTTTCTCTACTTAATTCTCCTTTCAAAGCCCAAAATAGCCAAGAGGAAAAGGGACTCTTCTTCTTCAGGTCAGTGAGAGGGGAGCCTGAGAGACCCAAGTAAGAAATCCCCTGGACTGAGAACTTTGTTCTCAGTAGTTGAATTGGAGAGCAGGAGGAGAAAACTTGAGCATCCTGATACAGAAGCAAGGATGTTTTCCATGGCTGCACACACAGAACAGTAACAATCTAGCGCACTTCCATTGTTACCATCTCTTCACCCGAATCCCTCTGGTTAGAGCTGCTGTGTGAGCAGCTTCCCAGGGACTTGGGCTGGGAAAGCCAGCATTGTGGGGGGTTAGCAGACAACACAGTTATCTGGCTGGACAGGTTTTGTTGTTGTTGTTGTTGTTGTTGTTGTTGTTGTTGTTCCGTTGTCCATAGGACCAGGAAGAAGGTGTTGTCTTAGACTGAGACTCTATACAGATGTGACCTCACATCTTGCAGCTCCTAATAGAGCCAGGCCACCATGGAAGTGCCACAGGGGTTGGGGTGGGGGTGGGTGAGGTATGGCACGCTGTGGCAGAGGATGGTCCCAAGCTGGAGACAGAAACCAAGGGCTTCTGCCAGAGGGTTCCAGATGTGATCCTCTGAGTGGCAGGGGAGGTCCCACCTGTGCTGACTGTCCTCTCTGCACTCCTGGGTGGTCCCTCCCTGCCCCACTCGCTCCCCTATTTCTTATGAACACAAGTTGATGTGGATTTCTTTGTGTCTGACCAATCAGGATGTTCACTCGAACCTCCACCCTTGTATTTATATGACAATCAAGGGAACTTTGTATTGTGAAAGTGCACAGCACGATGAGCTTTGGAATTGATCATGGAGGGCTAGAATGCATTGAGGAAAGGCCCAGAGATGAAAGGAGCTGAGACTAGATGCACGTGCAGCTCAGAACATGGAGCAAGACAGGTAGACTCACACCCAGAAATAGCTAAGTCAGGGAGGAAGCCAGAGTTTACACTACCATGTGGAAATGCTTAATGAGGGTCTGCTGGCTTTCTCTCACCACCCAATCTGCCTCACCCAGGCCCCCTTTCAGTCACTGAACCAAATGCAGAAGCCAGTGGCTGGAGGAAAAGTGGAACAGAGGTAAAAGCTAACAGAAACAGGAACTGCTGGTTCATTTTAAAGAGTTACATTTTTCCATGTTTTCCTCCCTTAACAGACTCTGATGGGAAAAATGAGGAACAATAATAGCTTCAACCAGAACAAATATGAAGGAAAGACGGAAAGACCTGCAAGTGTCTGCACTTAGGGAAGAACAATTAAATTGAACAGACAGGAAACTTAGTGGAGTCACGTGCTACCATATCCAATCCTGCTTTTGTCAACCACTGTACGTCCTCAAAAATAAATGAATGTAAACTGCTGTTTTAAAGACCTTAACGTAGTGCTGTCAATCACTGTGTCTTTGCCTGGACATCACCTGTCTCCTACCTGACATTCTTGTAAAAAAAAATTTTTTTTTGAGACAGGATTTCACTGTATAGCTTTGGAACTCACTATGTACACCAAGTTCACCTCAAACTCAGAGATCCACTTGCCAACGCTCCCAAGCACTGACTTCCACCTGCCACTCTGTTTTTTTGTAAATTTATGTATCTATTCTCTCATATCTTGCATCTGACTGCAATTTCCCCTCCTCCTTCTCATCCCATCGTCCCCTCTTCTCTTTCCCCCTATTCAGTCCTCCTGTATCCCCATTACTAAGAGTCTCAGGTCACCCCTGTAGATTCCTGGGAGTTTCCATCACACTAGGTTTCTACCTCACCCCACCCCTAAATCCTCCCCCACAATTCCAGGGAAAAGGGCAGGCCCCTCGGGGATATCAACCAGACATGGCGTATGAAGTTGTACTAAGACTAGACACCTCCCTCATATTAAGGCTAAACAAGGCAACCCAGTAGGGGAAAAGGATCCCAAAAGTAGGTTAAAAAGTCAGACAGTCCCAGCTCCTACTGTTAGGAATCCCACAAGAAGACCAAGCTATACAACTGTAATATAGATGCAGAGGGCCTAGGTCAGTCCCACACAGGCTTCCTGGGAGGCAGTTCAGTCTCTGTGCACCCCTAAGTGTCCAAGTTAGTTGATTCTGTGGGTTTTCTTGGGGTATCCTTGATCCCTTTGGCTCCCATAATCCTCCCTTCTCTCTTCTCCAGGATTCTCTGAGCTCTGGCTAATGTTTTGCTGTGGGTCTCTGCATCTGTTTCTATCAGTTGCTGGATGAAGTCTCTCTGATGACAATTGGACTATGCACCAATCTATGAGTACAGCAGAATATCATTAGGAGATATTTCATTGGGGACTGTTAATTCTWACAATAAATTTGGGAAAGTCTGTACTTGGTTCCTTCTTAAAAAGCTATTCTCCCAAGACGCAATACCTACATTATTGGCAACTATTTGTAGACACAAGAAGAAACACCACTAGAATAACAAGGTGATAATTATAAGTAATGCAAGATGTAGGGAAATCTTGACCCTGAGGAGCTCAAAGAACCTCTGAACCAATGCAAGACCAGTTCTAAACTTTGCTGAAATACTAAACTCTGTGGTTTAAGCTGTTGGTTAGGCAGGGGTTTCTGTTACTTATAGATGACTTCTGTATAGAATTATACTTAATTCTATACAGAATTATAGAATTCTAACAGAATTAATAATTATAACTTAACAAAGAGATAGCTTTCAACTTTGTTTTAAGGGAATTAAAATATATTTAGATAATTTAAATAAATCACTTTTCCCCTTCAATCAGGTTTAAAACCTGAATTGTCTTAGTATTTAATATTTTACCCAGTTCCAGACAGTAAATAACATAAAGATTTATCAATCCAATGCCAGGAGTTTTGTTTATTCTTTGTTTGCTTTTTTGTCTTTGTTTGCTTTTTTGTCTTTGTTTTGTTTTGTTTTGTTTTGTTTTTTTACATTAGCAACCGACTGAGCTCACCAGTTAAAACAGACTGCTAGCTAGACGTGCTGGCCCACACCTGTAATCCCAGCACTTAGGAGATGGAGGCAGCAAGATCAGGAGTTCAGGGTCAAAGCTTAGCTACGAATTGAATTCAAGACCAGCCTGGCTACTCAAGACCTTGTCTCAACCATAAAGGGAAAAAAAGCCCATCACTGAATGGATGGTAACCAGTGATTTCATGTGGAGCCTGAGAATTGGCATTTTCAGTATATTTCCAAGTGCTGCTGCTACTGTTCTGTGGACCACAGCTTGATGGCCACTGTCCCAGACTAGCTGGAAAGTTATCAGCGAACCCTGAATTCATTTCTTGCACACCAGTACCACAGATACTTAGTCTAGATTTCACATTCTGGCCACAGGATTCTTATCTTATAAATTGTTTTAGGATTTTTTTTTTAAAGCTATCATCATCCAAACCAATTTTCACTACCAGGTTCTTGCTATTTCTTGTATATCTTTCTCTCCTGGTGTCCCACAGACCCATGTTACTGAGGTCTCTTTAGGTTTAAAGCAATCTTCTGGCTTAACGACTCTTTGTGTAATGGAGACGAGACTTGTGAGACTCAAGAGATACAAGTGGAGTAAGGTCTTATATAACCATCAGTTGCTCACTTTCTGGCCTTGGACTGAACATCTTTAACTCTGAGATGGCCCTGGCCCAGAGCTGCATGTTTTCTCGGGCTGCAGAGGACATGGAAAGGTTACCCAAGCTGGCAGCTGAGCTTCTGGCAGCAAACTGGTAGCCTCCCAGTGTGAGCATCTGCTCGGCCCCTCTCAGTAACTTTATTCTGGGCAGAAATTAGGAGCCTAGAGAGAGATCTAATCACAAGTCTCTTGCTTTGCTCGTACACAGGCACATGGTTTTTAGTAAAGATGCCACACGCCAGGGTTTGAGGAGTATACTCTGTCTCCTCTCTTCCTGTAATATGCTACCTACATCTGGGAGGAAAAGGCCACAGATTCTTTCCTGTTCAAGGATGACATACATTAGTAACATTCAAACAGTGCCACCAAATCAACTTTCATACACACCCAAGATTAAAACTGTATTTATAAAAGTCTTATAATGAGTTCTCAGTATTTGCTGGGTGTCCTACTTTCACTTGTATTGCTATGATGATACACTATAACCAAGGCCACTTACAAAGGGGAGCATTTTTGGGGAGTGTGACAGTAGGCAGGCCAGGTGTGGGAGACACACATCTAGATATCATAAGCATGAAGCAAAGAGGGAAAGCTAACCGGGAATAGCATGGGCTTTTGAAATGTCAAAGCCTATCATCAGTGACATATCCCTGCCAACAAAGCCACACCTTCCATCCTTACCMAACAGTTCCACCCACTGGGGACCAAGCATTCAAGCATATGAGTCTATGGGGGCCATTCTCATTCAAACAACTATACCGTGGATTCTTTGTGGTTTGTTTCTCAAAGGTTTGGTGTTTTGTTTTGTTTTGTTTTGTTTTGTTTTGTTTTGTTTTTGCGTGGTTGGTTGCTTTTGTTTTGTTTTTTTTCTGTGTGGTCTTATATAACTGGTAAGAATTTCAAGTGGTGGATCCTCTGTGTGAGGTCTACTGAGAGCTCTGTTCTCAGAAACAATTAAAGTAGCCCTGTGAGTCTCTGAACTAATTATAAAAGAACAAGACTTATACATAATGTTGCTTCCTGTATGATCAGGTAATTCCTCCTTCCTGAATGTTCCTATGCTCCTTGTTTCATATTCCTACCTGACATGATATGATACAGACATGCAGACTCTCACCAGAGCTGACTCTGTATGGTTTGGGCTTTTAGCCTCAAAAATTCATAGTTTTGGTGACTGAAAATCATGTATCTGCACACACATGAACACACNACACACACACACACACACACACACACACACACACACACACACAAGAATATGGGACCCAGGAATAAAACCACACAGTTACAGCAACCTGATTTTTGTCAAAGATCAAAAGCATTCGCCAGAGAAAAGGAAAAGGCACTTCTCCTCAAGAAATGGTTTCATGAAAACTGATATCCATGTGTAGAAGAATAAAACTATACCCCTTATCTTTCACCCTGTACAAAAAGTAATTCAAAACGAGTCAGAGACCTTTATGTCAGATATGAACACTGAAACTGCTGGAGGGAAAGCAATGTAAGATGCAAACACAGGCAAGGACGTCTGACAGCTCAAGGCAAAATCTAGAATTGACAAATGATGTTGCAAAGAATTCCAAAGCTTCTAAATAATGAAGAAGCAATTACTTAGTAAGGAAATAGCTCACAGAATGGTGGAAAATCTCCATTAACTGAGAAAAGATTAATATCTAGAATATATAAAGAACTCAACAAAACCTAAATATCAATAAAGCTAAGCAACCCGATCAATGAATGGGCTAAAGAAATGAATAGTTCTTAAAATATGAAGTGTAAATGGCCTACAAACATTTTTCAAATGTCAATTAGACATGAAATAAATGCAGATTAAAACTATACTGAGATCCCATCGCACCTCAGTCAGAATGGCAACCACTGAAAACAACAGACACTGCTGAAGCAGTAGGGAAAGAGGAGCCTTATACCCTGCTGGTAGAAACGCAAGTCAGTCTGCCCACTATGGAAAGCAGTGAGGAAGTTCCTGAAAAGAAAGAAACTACGCATAGAACTACTGTAGACTCTGTTGATCACTCCTGGGTATCTACCCAAAGGACTCTAAGTCAATAGACTTCAGAGATACTCGCAATGTTTATGTTTACTGCAGCACTGTTCACAATAGTCAAAATAAGAAATTGATCCAGGGATCTGTGAATGGATAAAGACAATTTAGAGTGTGTACAATGGAATTTATTCAACCTCAAAGAAAAATAAAATCCTGACATTTGCAGGAAAATTGGTGGAAGTGGACACCATTTTGTGATGTAAAATAAGATGGGATTAGGAAGACAAAAATTTCATTTCCCTCACACATAGTATCTAAATTTGAACGTTGTGTGTAGTTTATTAAGTTAGAAAGGGGACCATGAGAGGGGAGGGAGATCTCCTTCAGGAGGTGAAGGGAAGAAAAGCGTCTGATAGAATAACAAGAAAGGAGAAAAAAACTACTAGACAAGAGGTATGGGACCAAAAAGTGGGATCAGAGTGARTGGGAGAGGGTCATAGAGGAAAAGGATTGAGAATAATAACAAAACATTGTGATACATATGTATCAAAATGTCTTAATGAAATTCACTACTTTGTATGCTAACTTTAAAACAAATTTGAATCCTAATAATATATACATATATATATATATGATAAAATTTAAATAATCACATGAATAACTTGGATGTAACACTGCACTCAGTCCTGGTGATGAAACCGACACCTTCACAATTCACAACACCCCAGCAGGGCTGCCACAGACTCATGAGGCTCACAATTGGCTAGACATCATAATCTCCTTCTCCTTGGWCTTTCTTGATGATCTTGCACCTGCTGAGACAGTCATTAACCAAAACATAAGAGACAAAAAGCCTCTGTGAGGATATGAAGAAAAGAAACCCTCTTAGACCGACGATAAAAATGTGTATTAGTACAGCCATTATGAAAACCTGTATGGAACTTGTCTGAGAAAAACAAAAATAAAGGCTGAGGATATGGCTCAGTGGTAAAAGCGCTTGCCACTCAAACATGGGGGCTGTCAGAGTTTGGGTCACAAGACACTGTCATAAATGCTGGGCAGGCCTGATGGTAAGGGATTCCTAGGGCACGCTAGCTAGCGGCAAGTTCTGGGTTCGAATGAGAGACTCTGCCTTGATGAATAAGGTGGAGGAGTGATGGAGGATGRTTTCCAACATAAACCTAGGACCTCCACATGCATCTAGACACGTGTGCATACACACCTACACACACACACTCACACACTCACGCACTCACACACACACACACACACACAAACACACAAACACATGCGTGCACCCACAGATGCAGACATAACCCACATGCACGCGCTCACACATGCGCATGAGCAAAAAAATGAAACAAGATAATCAACTTAAAATGAAGTGACTATATGGGTCAGCATTGTCACTAATGAGCACACGCCTGAAGGAAAAGGGATGAGCACAGAGAAAAGGTGTCTGCGTTCCCAGGCCAAGGGTCAACGAGTAACAATTCAATATTGTTAGGCCTTTTCAAAATGGAAATCTTGTCATTTCAACAAYATTGAGGAACCTACAGAACATCATTATGTAACATGAAGCCAGACACGTAGACTCAGATACTGTGTGATCTCATTTATATGTAGATTTCCCTTGACMTGAAGCCAACGATAGGATGTAAGCCTCCAGGGCTATGAAGATGTTGGTTGGTCCAGGGATGTGCAATTTCAGCTAATCAGGAAAAGCCTAGGGAACCTATTGGACAACAAGCCATAACCATATTGTGTTATAATAATGGATTTTAAAATACCACTAAGGATTATCATGAAAAATAGCGTGTGAGGAGGAAACATCAGTTCAATCTATCTGTTTCTCAGTGTGTCTTAAAACATTGTGTTGTACATCAATTTATAGAATTGTGCCATTTAAATGACTAATTTATAAACATAATATTTATACCAAATACATGTTTAATATCTACTAAAACACCAGACTTCTCTTTTTGGACTCACTAATATATTATGGTATCAATTTCAAAATGTCAGTCATCCTTGCTTATATCCATAGAATTAAAGCTACCAGGGTGCAGCGGTCCTTTAATGCATGGTTCATAGTCTCTTTAGGATTTCCTCTTAAAGGCTTGTAAATAATATTGGCCCATAAACTTTTTGCAAGCATATGTTTGAATGAATGGAAAGAGACAGAGAGAAAGAGAGAGATAGAGAGACATAAATCCTCTATTTCATCATTCAACTTTTTACTGGGCTCATAAAATGAATTTTATATGCTCATATGTCTTCTAATTATATTCACATACAAATCTTTTGTGTTTTGAAAGCAGTGATGACTTGAGACACACAGCTATGTGAACTCAATGTTATATTTTTAGCTCATTTGTGTGCCTTCCTTGRTAATTGTTTCTATTTTATACTTGCATAAGCATTGACAAGTTAACCTCTTTCTGAAATGATTCAACAYAAACATTTTCATAAAGTATTCTTGATTTACATATGGGACTGACTACATAGGTTTAATTATAATCTWTCAAGACTCCTCTCCTTCTCTCCACCCCCCTCCAAGTTACATTCTCCACATTTATGCATTAAACAGAGTGTGCAATCTCCAGTTTGCCTCCAAGGCACCCAGTCTCCATGAGAAGCTGTCACCTGGTTAGTTCCCAGAATCCCTATACCCATCTCCAGGTAGCTGTGAGGGAATAGCACACCTGACCCTCTTCCGGCCTGCTTAGTGAGAGCCGTTTCAGATGCACAGACTGGATTACCAATCAGCATGTTCAGGAACTGCCATGATAGCAAAGATCTCATCTTGACAGCCACTTATGGTATAAAATGACAACATCTGGATTTGATTCACAATCTAAAACACACACACACACACACATACACACGAGAGAGAGAGAGAGAGAGAGAGAGAGAGAGAGAGAGAGAGAGAGAGAGAGAGAGAGAGGAGAGAAGACAGGCAGGGTAAATGGGGACTAAGAGGAGAGGGGACCTTGGTGTGACTTTGGGCTTGAGCCACAGTTTGTAATAGTAGCTTCAAAGTTCCACTAATCAGAAGTAACTGAAACCAGAAAGTCCAGCCAAACTTAAGACTACCAATGACCAATTTGCCAAAAGTACTTTCAGTATACGTTTATTCATTCTCGGTGTTTAAAAGTAATCTAATTTATCTTAGTTTGATTAGAACTTTAGACAACTCTTTTTTACCAGTACAGAATATTGGCAGAATCAGTCCATGGTAGCTATCTGTCCAAATCTGAGCATGGCATCATTTAGAAAAACATTTAAACATTCAGACATTTTTTTCCATTGCCAATACCAGGATCTATGTTGGCTTGAGGCAGATATAATATACAAAACTAAATAGGGTTTCTGCACTCAGCCAGGTAAAGATTTAATGCAAAATAGATGTGCTTTCTTTCTGAAGTTTTGTCTTAACCTATTCACAGGAAAACAGCATGGCTTACATAGACACAGACAATAATAATGCATTTTTCCACCCCACTTGATTCCATTCTTGTCCCATCATTTACCAATTTTCATGTTTGAATAGAGCCCATTTCCTCTTTGGAGAGACTAATAGTGAAGTGCTAATAATACTTTTCAAACAGCTGTCCTCGGCTTCACACTCATTCTAAACTGATCTTCCTCCTGGAACATTCTAGAAAGGTTGTGTGCACTCTTGTCATAGCTGAGCATGCACTCTCAGGTATCCTAGTTCCTCAGCCACTGCACGCCTGTGCATGAAGTAACAGTGCTGTGCTTTGGTTCAAGTGTTTTGTTCATTTAATTTTGAAATCACATTTTATTTATTCCTTTCTTTCTGTGTGTCTCTCTATTTCTGTGTGTGTGTGTGTGTGTGTGTGTGTGTGTGTGTGTGTACATGAAAGCACACATGCATGTGCATGTGCATGGGGGGACAAAATAGAAAACAATTTGTGGGAGTTGGTTCTCTCCTCCTACCATGTGAGTTCTAGGATTAAACTCAGATCCCCAGACTTGGTGAAAAGCCACTGGCTCATCTGGACAGCCTCAGATGCTTTTGGAATAAGTTACAATTGATTCCATGGCTGCTTTACATCCTTGATGGTAAAGTTTCAATACATTTGGTTTGTGTGATARCACTTTTTAAAAATCCTAACAAGATCAAAACAGCTAAATTTTAACTCTGGACTTCTTTAGCAATAAGACATTAAATTATATTTATAGCTTAGAAGGAATTGTGAATTCATCAAAAATTATTATCATACTTCTGGTAATTGGTATTATATTTAGTATCTTTAAAAATATACAGCTGCACCTCTACATTTGCCAAAGAATGAATAAAATGAGTTTGACTCCCTGTGTCACGCTTCTGGGTTGGTTTGCTAGGTGTTATCCCTTGGGATTTGGGGTTCTAGTTACTGTTCCCTAAGCTCTCTGGTGACTCTTGCTCCCAGAAGAACTGGGAGATGCTTGAGTTCCCTCCTCATTACATGAAACTAATACGGAAATGACCCTTTGAAACAGAGACGTATGAGTGACCTTAAATTATTCATCATGTTATTACTAATGGATGTGCTTCTTGGAACTCTTAAAAGTGGTATAACTTCAACTGACTCTTGTGCCTGCAGCTGCTGGGCTCTCAGGAGGAGACATCAGCTCTTTGTGAGGATGTCATACCTGAGCATCTGCTATTCCTTACCCTTCCCTGTCTCCAGACCAGTGGGGTCACAGCTGCCGAGCAGTGGTCTAAAGTGTTGCTCCAGAGAAACTAAGACCGGTAAGGGCCTGTCYTCGGTGCATCTCCAGCTATCCAGACTGGATGGGAGGCCACCTTTCCTCACCACATGGGAGTTTGGGGGTGGGGCATATGTGGGAGCATCCCTATAGTGAGGAGAGTTATGACATGATTTTTCTTGCTGAATTTTTAAAACAGACTCTACTTGAAATATTCAGAAACTTCCTGAGTCTTGGCAAGTCTCAGGTTGTCACTATTGCCATTATTTTGTTTCATTTCATTTTTTTAACAACCCAAGATCATGGGACTGATCTATGGACTGTGATCAAATCCAATGGGCTTCATGCACACTACACAAGCACCAACCAAACCACATGCCCAGCTCACAATCATATTTTAAAGAAAAAAATGAAATAGATTCTGAGGTACTTTTTATTTAAAATATTTATCTGCCAAATGATTTTTACAATGCTTTTAATGATTTTTATTTATCTTACATATGAGTACACAGTTGCTGTCCTCAGACACACCAGAAGTGGGTATCAAATCCCATTACAGATGGTTGTGAGCCACCATGTGGTTGCTGGGAATTGAACTCAGGACCTTTGGAAGTACAATCAGTTCTTAACTGCTGAGCCATCTCTCCAGCCCCCAAGGCTTTTTACTTTAACTCATTCATTTACTGGAGAAGGTGAAAATATTATTTAAATTGAACTATCATACAACTTTTAGGAYGCCTTCAACGGCTGTGTTAACAAATGTCTTTTTATTAGAACTGTATAAATCTTATATCATAATGTTCTTTTCAAAATTTTTTGTATTCATTTTACTTTATGTGTGTGAGTGTGAGTGTTTTGACTGAATTGACTGTGTATCATATGCATGCATAGATGTCAGAAGAGGATGTTAGGTCTCCTAGAATTGGAGTTCTGGATAGCACCATGGGGGTGCTAGCACCAAACCTAGGTGCTCCATAAAAACTAGTGCTATTAACTGCCAAGCCATCTCTCTAGCCCACGCATGACATCCTTGTAGTTGAAAGAGTGTGGTTATTAACCAGGGAGCTAATTCACTGACTTTTCTAAACTAAGGGCCGAATTCTGTGTAGACACATGTGTATGCATATGTATGATATGTGAATAGTATCAGCTAAAAAAATCTTATGTATAGAAGTATTTGGCATAGTTTTATTATAAATTTAAAACAATCGAGGTCTTTGTTTTTGACCCTTAAGAGTCATGTAAACTTGATATTTTCTTCAAATGAGAATTTGGTCCACTTTTTAAAATGCAATTGCATCTGATTTTTAAGTATTAGCTTAATGGAACTATTCCTAGTTTTCTGATAAAGCAGCCTCTAATCCAATGTTCTTTGTTTTTATTCCCCAAGGGATGTAATGGTCTTCCCTGAACACCTGTGTTCGCTGCTCCATAGGTGAATGATTCGTTGGCTGCCCCTCATCCATCATCATTCCTCTGTGAAACTTTCTGCAGAAAACGGTTCATTTCTAGTTACAAGGACCATCTTGCCATCTGTCACAGGAATTCTGTGAGATGGACCCCAATAAGCAAGGTGAATATTTATTGTTAGGCATTTTGACATCAATTGCAGACAAAAATTTAAACATAGATGTGGTTTTAGACCCCTGAATCACAGAGTAGAGATGGGGCAAATTTGTGGGTGAAAAGTAATTTATTGGGTGACTAAAATGATCTCTCTTCTAAACAGAAATCCACAACATGCAGAAGAATATTTGATTTGTTATCTCTAAAATCCTAACAATGATTTAACAAAATATATTAGCATCAACATAATTATATTATAAATTACTATTCTTATCACAAAACTTGTATCTTGTTGTTAAAATGTCATCTCTATTTATGCTTTATCAAGTTAAGATCACAGTCCAACATGGACCCAAAGGTGAGAGAATGATCCCCAGCTGTCACTACACGGGTATAGATAAATGCATTTGGGGAAACTAATTCCTTTGTTTCCAGCATATCTAAGTGCCACGATAAGCCCCAGAGGGGTCAATGGCATTTTTAGTTTTGCATTTACTTGCAACTTTATTTCCTTAGCAAATCCAGACTGTTAGCCTTAGTTGTTTGGCTTAAAATTCTATGATCTCATACTGTTTATTGAAACAGCAATATAAATGTTTCAAGTTATCTTTAGCCTTTTCAAATTTGATCCATCCTACCAATAAGCTATACACAAACCAGTGAGTAACCCATTTATGGTTCTATTTTCTGTTCCCAATGCAGCGTTTCTCAACTCAGTGTGCATCCATTGGGGCTTGGTAAATATTGGGTTCTGCCTTCAAAGTTTGTGGTTTGGCGCTTCTGGGTGGTCTGGAAATGCTCAGTTGCCAAGTTCCCAGACAACACCAACAGGGCTTTCTCAGGCCATGTTTGGAGGACCACTAACCTACTGTGTGAATTTCTAGATATAATGGTGTGAAATTGAAAGAGACATTATCATATACACCTTGGTATCTGTRGAAAATAAGTACAATGATGTAGTTGAGAAAAATAAGGATGAATGAAGATCAAAAATTCTTTCTCAAACTGCTTCTATGAACAAGAACACACACAGCTTGTGTTGTTATAGCCTTCATCACCTAAAACTGCTTGTTCATGGCTTGAGGCCTGAGACATACAGCATTTCCTCCTTTTCTTGAGTTTTCTTCTATTATTAGAAAAAATAGGGGAGCCTCAGGGAGGTGGGGCTGGCAGCAGGTCGCCCGGGACACTCACTCATTCTCCACGGCACATTGTATCACAGCTTGCCATGTTATGCTGCATAACTTCATCAGACGATGCTGCAAAGCCTCACTTGACAGGAACGATGGGCCAGATGGCTGTGCAGCTCCATGCCTCTCCTTCAACAGGAGCTGCATCTGGGGGCCTGCAAGGCTCTGGGTTTGCTGAGTCTCTGTGTCCGCTTGACGCATYGGAGAGAAATCAGGGCATAGAAACCTGCTGATTTCCAGAGGAACAAAATGTACCAGGCATCACACTTTCATAAATTATTTCTGCTCTACTCTACCCTCAGTGTGTTCTCCTCCAAAGGCKGAGATGTTTCTGACTTCTCCTATTCTATAAAATTGTCTGAAATGTAAGCTTATTTAAAGCATAAGGAAACACTGAATTCAAAAGGATTAAATCAAAGTATGGGGTCTGTTATGTGCTTGTATAGTACTTATTAGAAAAGACAGACACAAAGAAATTTTGGGCACAATCTCTGTTTTGGATGATAATCTTTAGGCAGAGCTGACATTTACCCATATAAGGGTCTTTGACTTATGATCATGTATTGCTTATTGAATTAATATATACTTAGATGTTCTCTGGTATTTATAAAGAATTGATTCAAAGTCCCAGAGATCCAAATCTGCAAAAGTATGAATTCCTTACTAAAATGGCCTTGGTACTTGCACATAACTGCATGTTTGACCATATTGGAAATCATCCCTAGATTATTTATAATATCAAGTAAAGTATAAAGTTCATGGAAATAGATCTTACTATGTATTTGTGAATTATTTTAAAGGAAAGTCTGTGTTTGGTATAGATGCAATTTTATGTTTACTTTTGATCCTTCACATGACTGAATTTACAGATGTGGAAACTTCTAATACAGATAGCCAGCTGTTAAATTCAGAGTGTGGCTTGTGGTCTACTCTAACTGCAAGGGTGAATAAAAAGGTTTCCAACACCCCCAGCCACTGGRATTTTCAGATGGACTCAYGGTAGCAGTTATGGATTGCCTCCTTGAAGCAGGCATAATATACTATCAGAAATAAATTGGCTAGCTCTGTAACATGTGTGCCACTATTGTACCAGTGGATTAATACTGCCTGGCCAGAAACTATTGTGTACAGGGTTTGCAACTGGATAAGACTGTTGATGACAATTCTTCYCCAGAAGCCTACACAGGACCTCTGGCATCATGAACTAAAATTTTATGATAAAAGTTGAGCATTCTTAGAGGCAGTCTGACTGCCATCTTCAGTATACAAGATGAGCATGTCTAGAAGTATCTGTATCTTTAAC
>BDUI01005008.1:27324-38260 GCA_002335545.1 Apodemus speciosus
CCTACACACAAACATTCCTCTAATACCAGATCATTTAGTCATTTAATTCTAATCACAAAAGGTTTCTAATTTAAATGAAACAGAATTCCTTGTAATTACAGATCACTAAAACTCCTTCAAAAATAGATATATCCAAGGTCTTTCGTATTGCATTAAATTTTGTCTTAAAAGATTTTCTGTATGTAATTAAAGTGAGTGGCTTGCATACTCAGGGTTGGCAGGAAGGTGCATGGGGATACAGTATATATATATACTCTCAAGCTAACTAAAAACAGTGGACTTTATTGGTTCACATGAGTTATATCTCTTGATTCAACACTTGATGAGTTGAGATGAAATTTTTTCCGGGATGGTCTTAGTGTTGACGATATGGGGAGCAATGGTAGAAGAGGCATAGTTACACCTTATTTCATTAGAGTTCTGGGCTGGCAAGATGGTGGCGAGGGTAAAGGAACTTGCCAGACAAGCCCAGTGACCTCAATTCTGCCCTCAGAAGCCATGTAATGGGGGAATGAGAAGCTGGGTCTACAATTTTGGAGGTCTTCTGACCTCCACATGCTGCTATGACATGTACGCAATAATAAAAGGTTAAAAAATGAAACCAGAATCCSTGTGTCTCCCTCACTTTCAGGCCTGCCAGGAACCAGGCTCTGCCACGATTCTCTCTGCTCCCCTCATCCTCTTGCCCGCCATCACTGACCCACGCAGCATACAGCGACCTCCCTAGTTTGGTATTTCCTTGTTCCTTACTCCTTTTGTCAGTGTCTTCTCTTTCCTTATGAACCAARTATATCATCACAGCTTAGTTCTGAGAGAAATATTACYACTGGCYACCATGTACCTCCTCTTTGACATTCTTAAGTTAGTATATACTAATTGTAAAAATGATGGGGTTGTGATAGTTATACATGCTTAAGGGATATTTTGTTAGTATTTCCTCCTGTCATTCTCTTGTATTTCTCATCCTCTTTCCTAACAGTTGTCCCCATGTTTTCTTATCTTCTAGATTCCATACAGGAGAGAAAGCATGCAAAATTGTGTGAGTCTGACTTCCTGGCTTAAGCCGAGGGTCTTTATTTTTGTTCTTCCTTGTACCGAGCAATGCTCTATAGACCTTCATTTATCTATCTATTGACCAGCGAGAGGGTTGACCTCATAACTTGGCTATTGTGAATGGATTTGGCCATTTTAAGTGTCTTTGTGCTTCTCATGTTTGCCCCAACTTGTCTCYTCAACATTTGGGAATTCATTTGAGTGATCTTGTGTTCTCCTCTGCAGTTAGATGGCGAAGCATGAGGATGGAGAAATCACATTCTCTGTGATTCTGCATAATAGTTCCAAGGGATAGCACGAGACGCTATGGCACAGAAATGTGCCCAGTTCTTTTAAGACCAGGTCCTCCTTATCTCAGTCTTGGTTTGGTGGGGTAGGGTCCAGCTTTAACTCTCACCTGGTATACACCTGMGGGGCATTGCATCTTGTTTTTCTGCCCTCTTCACTCTGATCAGGATTTATGGGAGGGGAAATGGTCCCTAAGGCAGGAGACATGTAGACTCTGGTACCTATGCTAGGAGCTAAAGAAAGCCTGGGACTATATCCCTTTGCTGAAGCTCTTTCTTATGTCCTGGAAGGGTATAATGTGAATTGCGGCCACCCATGCATCCACCATAATGTGGGCTCTGAGAAATCTATTTTCTCAGGCAGCCTCTACTCTAGACTTGAGGAAAAAGAAATGGGAACCCTGTTCTGGTTGTCAGATAAGACTTCTTCTCTAACACAGCTTGGATGGAAAGTCTTGGACTYCGGGCAACAAGCCTACACTGGTTTAATGTCSATTTTCCTCCAATATTTTTTCCTCACTTGGCAAGAATCAATGAGGCATATGTTTATATTTTAAGTACCTGATTGTTCAAAATACTGCCTACAGTCCATTATTTTAATTTGTAAAATATAGATTTTATGTTCATTTCAAAGTGGTGCTTATAATCCACTCAATCTCATAATAAATAAAACTCACCCTATTTAAACCTTCAAACCCATGTAGTATCCAAAATGTCACCTATCTATAGACAGCTATTTTAGCTATTAACTCTTACATGAATTCAGGAATTTTATTCCTTTTTATTATCCTTCAATTAACTCTTGCTTGTTAATTTTGTAAAAGCCATGAAATATATAACTAGAAGAAAAGATCAAAATTACACGTCCCACCAAGAAGTTATCCAGTATGGTATACACAGGCTTAGACAGTTGTTTTGTGAATATACTTATGTGTATATCTATGCATAGATACCCACAAAACTAATATGCTACATAATGGCGTGCCACCTAATTTTCAGTGAAAAATATGGTAAATATATTTCTATTCCCATGGAGGTTTTCAGGAAATATTTGGCTAGTGAGTTCATCTATGTTAATGGCTATAGGCTTTGCAATAGTGTAAAATTCTGTTGCAGTTAAGAATCTTGTTGCTTGCCACTATTGCAAAGAAACAAAGGTTATTTTGCTTTTCAAAAAGCTCTTTTCTGGTTACAAAAGTTCTGTTACCTTACTTGCTTTCTATGAAACTAGAACTGCTTAATTTATATCCAGGTTATGAGTCATAATTGCCTCTGTTGGTAGTGCCTGGAAGGCAGTGCATACTCAGTACACGAGACCCAGCATTTTAATGGCTACTTGGAAATTTTCATTGCATAAAAATATATAACGAAAATGTAATCATTGGGAGGAGAGGATATATCTATGAAATTCTTATCCATTTATTAGTGACTCTCTACCTAGTTTTATGCAGTGTTATTTCATTTTCTTTAGCTCCTGGCTTTTCTCATATTTTAATGCCACATCCCTAAGGAATTTTGGTTCCACAGGAGCAGTGTATTTTGAGAAAGAAGATTTGAATCTTCCCAGGAATCTYGTGTACATGGAGAGGACAAAACCAGTATAGTGAGAATATGAYTCTCAACCACACATGAGTGTTATGAATACCATTAGCATTTTCCTGAATATAAAATTTGCATTTTGTGTCCCAATCTATGACAATATATTTAAAATGAAAAATCCATGGACAAGTTCAGATAAGCCATTTGTCCACAGTGGTATGATATTTTAAGGCAGTCTAAGGATTAGGAAGGCAGCCCTTGCTTTTAGCTTCTTTAGTAGTTCATGGCTAAA
Organism: Apodemus speciosus; assembly: GCA_002335545.1. Classification (NCBI taxonomy): domain Eukaryota; kingdom Metazoa; phylum Chordata; class Mammalia; order Rodentia; family Muridae; genus Apodemus; species Apodemus speciosus. Next base: position 30,496 of record BDUI01005008.1, read on the forward strand.
TGGCCTTAGACAAGTCRCTTGATATGCTAATTAGTCCTGATCAACCCTTATGAAAAAGAAAAAGTAGAAATTAGAATGTCTTTGTACATGATCCTTTGGTCAGATACAAATATTCTTTTCTTTTTCTTTCTCTTTCTCTTTTCCTTGTCCTTTTTCTTTCTTTCTTTCTTTTTTAACATCTGAACAAAATAGGTCCACAAACACGAAGTCAATGTATTCCATTTTTGTCCTTGATTCTTTCAGTTGTGCTCTGCATCCCCATTACCATTTATAATCATTATTTCCAAATCTGCCTGTAGTAGCAATTTCAAGCCTACGAAATAAYGTAAAATATACAGTTCTTTAATAGATTATGCTAAGAAATGCCTTACCTTAGGCAACCTATTTTAAATTACCTCAGTGGTGAGTATACTATGCATTTTTCACTGCTTTGCCTCTTCTATTAAAGCTTGGTCTTTTGGAAAAAAAAATTTAAAAAAAGGAGGGAAGGAAGGAAGGAATCCTGGTACTTAGGAGCTGTATTTCTACTTGGAGAAAAGAGTGGTTGAAACCAATGAAGCAGAAGTTTAGAAGAGAAGACAGAAGAGGGCAGAAGGAATAATTGCCTCTGCTAACCACAATCTTTTGATGTCTCTGGGGACATTGGAAGCCAGAGGAAGGGCAGTTCAACTCACAGTCTTTGCAAAGGAAGTGTCTGTCCTCTCCCTGGATTGAGTCGTGTCTGCTTTGCGGTTGGTTTTTCTGCCTTTGATTCCTCAGGCTAAGCTGCTTCTTATCAAGAGTGGGATATCCTCTCCACCTCAGAGGAGCCCCAGTGCTGTCCCTCCTTCATCCTCTTTTATAAGCATCTGGTCTCCCCGCACCCCCAGCGGAGAGCAGGATCTTCACACCTACTACTAGAAGGACACACCCATATTTTTTGAAATGTGTAATCACTGCAGATAGAAGTGAGGTGTTTCCACATAATTTCTACAAATCACTTCTGAGGATATAAGTCTTCAGTTTGCCGCCTTGGGGCCCTCAAGCGCAGAAAATCCCCTTTTACAGATGATGTCAGGATTTTTCAGTAACAAAACATCGCACACATTTCCAAAACAGTGTGTTCCATACCTAATATACATATCTAGGGTTCTCCAGAGAGTCATAATCAATAGCCTATCAACACATGTAAATACAGTAGAAGAGGTGTATCAGAGAAATTGAATGATATAATCTTGATAGGCGAGAAATCCTTGGGGTGTTGGTAGGCCTGAGATGCTCTAGTACAGCCAAGGTCTGATGGCTTCAGTACCAGGGAAGTTGATGAGAAGTGTCTGCTTGAGGCTAAAGGTACAAGAACTGAGGGAGTTGTTGGCTTAAGTCCTGAAGTTCAGAGATCAGAGAGCCTGGCATTCTCATTAGCAAGAGCAGAAAAGTCTATYATCTCTAGAAGAGAGAGAGAAGTTTACATTTCCTATGCCGTTACTCTCTGTTCACACATCAGCCCATTGGATGGTGTCTACTTGCACAAAGATCCTTCCTTGTTCATTCTACTGAACTGCAGCCTGATCTTTAGAAACTTTCTTACATGCCTGGGTCACGGCAATTATTCTAACCAAACACCGAAGCACCTGGGTTTTCATCCAGGCAAAGAGGAATGGGCTCAGTGCAACTAGATTAAGTATAATTGGTGCTTCCTTAGTATCTGGAGCCCCTTCATCAGTGAAGTAGACGTTTACTAATGAGCATCACRAGTCTACCTATTGTTAATATGTCATCCTGCACATCTCCTTGAACCACACTTGATCTCCAAATGAAGTGATAGGATCCACTCATGTAAGAGTTATCTTGCATTCAGCTGAAGGCCTGGTCCCTCTCCACAGAGGAAGTATAATTCTCAGATGATGTGTTCCCACCTCTTGATATGCAAAAACTTGATGTTATGATGGAAAGTTAATAATTCTTAAGTGCTGATATAAGCTAGATCTTATTTCATATGATAAAAGATAATAAATGTGAAACAAATGTATTACACTCAGGCACACCAAGAAAACGTCCAGAGAAAAATCCTGCACTGTACCTACCATTCTCAATGAAATAAGTAGGAAGTGTTTTTGACAATTAAGGTATTAATCTCTATAACTAGTCATGTGCTTAAAACTGGTATTGATTGATGGATGGATAGATTGAGAGACCTTGAAACAATCTTCTTGTGTCTGCCTCCAAGTGCTGGGCTGATGGGCATGCTCGATCATGCCTGGGTAAACCTGGTAGTTAAAACTACATTTTTGTAGTTTTAAAAAAAATTAAAACAAAAATTTATTTGTCAATACTTAGGATGTTTTATCTGGCCAAAAACAAATCCTGATAACAACAACAACAACAACAACAACAACAACAACAACAACAACAATGTAGTTTTAACTACAGGTTTACCTAGGCTGGGCAGTGGTGGCATATGCCTTTAATGCACTTGGGAGGCAGAGGCAGGCAGATTTCTGGGTTCGAGGCCAGCCTGTTCTACAGAGTGAGTTCCAGGACAGCTGGGACTACACAGCAAAACCCTGTTTCAAAAAACCAAATAATAAAATTAAAAAAATTAAAAATAAATTTCACACCCAAGACTTAGCCCTATAATCTGATATGAAGTTGGTATGGATGTGTTCAGACATCCCAAACCATCCTGTGTTCCTGCAAGTTTCCCTCTAAAAAAAGAAAGGAAGGAAGGAAGCAAAGTGTCAAAGGGCTAAGTGTGTCCATTATTCAAAGAAATAAAGACTGAGTTGTTTTATTGAATAAACTGTTCCTACTTTGAAACTTTGAAAGAAGCAAGACAGATGATGTTAGTTCAAAGAGAAGCAGCAGACTGACGTTGTGTTTCAGAGTTTAGTTGTGAGAAGTTCTGACAGCAGCATAGCCTCCAGCAGGAGCAAGCCYGAGTTCATCCCTATGATTTTGGCTAGAAGATGACATTTATAGGGCAGTCAGGACGAAAGTTACCAAGCTTGAAAGTATCCATTTTCTATCATGCTAAAGCTAGAGAGTCAAGTGTATTCCCAGCAACACAATAGACTCATAAAACTCTACATACCACTACAGTGCTTTTGTCTGTTTATAGTCTGCTGGGTAACTTTGCAGGGGCAACTGACTAGGTTTCACAAGGGTGATGGGGTARTCACAATGGTTATATATCAAGATGGCTGCTAAGCGGAGTCAATACATCTAACTAGCTCTTAAAATCTTAGAGTGTCATCTCCCACCACATGCACCTTKTGCAACATGCCCTGGGCCTGGAAGGGGTTTTCCCTTTGTGTAGCAGTGTTCTGTGAGACCATTCGTTTGGTTTGTCAGCAGCATCCATGTCAACAGTAGAGGCTCACGCACCAGGACAGGTAAAGAACATGAATGCAAGGGAACATAACACTCTTTGATTTCCCACCAGTAACCAGATCAATGATCAACACCTTTCTTTTAGAAGGAACAAGATCAGACAAGGAATTAATTCAAGTTTAACAGGTTCCAGACAAAAGCAGCACAAGAATCCAAAGGTAAGAGTGTTTAGTAGGGATTTGTAAAAATAGATTTAGATCACCTTACAAGATGCTGTTGATGTCATTGTCAATATGCTAGCCATTAAGCAAGGCTGGTGCTTTAGAGGTAATCTCTAGTTTAATACACTGTAAAGTGTCTTTTCTTCTTGTTTCAGCTAAAACATTTTTTGGGGGGGACTAAGCACACCCAGGGGCACTTGCGTCTATCATTGTTATGAAACAAGATGAATATTTCCTAAAGTGTCCCTGTCTATCCTTTTAACCTCTTGAGCACGTACCCCATCATTCTGAATAGAGTATTCCCCAAAAGGTGCTTGACATCTTCCTTCCTTAGCTATCCCCTGGAACTCAGCATGCTCACATGTGCTAACTCCTAACACGGTTTCCTATAAGAATACACACATTCTGTAAATAAACTCTACTCTTCCTTTGTTTGGGGAGGTTGTTTCCCTGGAGAGATTGCCTACGCTTTCCTTCCTTGCTGCAGTGGATAAATTCCTTTCCATTCTTTTATTTCTATTTTTGGCGCCATCTGTGCTGAGATGTGACTTCATCGTGTAGGATTACAAACACAGCAGTGATGGAGGAACCAGCCATCTAGTAACAGGACAGGGTTCCTGAGTACTTCCCTCAAGGGATCATGAGAGAAACATTCTAGACTAACTGTGGACCTACCAGATATTTTCTTTACCCTGTCCAGGACATAAAATATGGCCACACAGCTAGACTTCAAGAGGATAAATGGAAACAGAGTTAGAAGAGTGTCCTTGTATTGACTATAACTGTGCAGGGTCTGGATCCACATTTTGGGTATGGACAGTATCAGTGGCAGGTCACCCCAGGATATTCGTCTGTGACAGTCATGTCAGCCATGTGATTAGGCCATGACTTATCAAGTGTTTAGGCTCATTCTTCGGTAGTGTGTCCTGGTCACTGTCAATCTGTTATGGATACACCTGCATCACAATGAGCTCCTTAAGACCTCTGACAGTGATGATTTCATGGGCTTTCTCGGTAGGACTGATGAGATCAGTAGACTACATTTTTGCTTGCCACAGTGACATCCACAGTATATGTGCTTAACGTGCTGCTCAATCACAAGTACATCTGGCTCATGGCGTGAATCATAGGACACTCACATCTATGCCCACGGACTGTTCTGGTTGCCTTCCACTTCAGGAATGTGTAAGTGATGGATCATATTGCAGTTGTAATCAAGACACGTACCCCCACCATCAATGGACCCATGTGTTTAGCATACATATTCATGTGTGGAAACCACCTTCTCTTGAGGATGTAGGATCTAAGATACACATAGCATCCATGGTTGAGGGATAGTTTCATAGGTAACCAGGAAGCATCACAGCCCACAACTCAGGAGCCAGTATATTACATGGCTGTAGAACTCATACTACTGGTTAGAGCAGGAAGATACGTCAGAGTAGATTGTATTCACAAAATAAGCCATCCACACATCCTGTACAGACTAGCTGGTTCCTACTGTCACTCTGTAAATATTGGACAACAATTTCAATTATGGTAGGGTGTTGTAATCTCCAAGGAAAATATCTGGTAGATCCACAGTTGGTCTAAAATGTTTCTTTCATGATCTCTTGAGGGAAGTATTCAGGAACCCTGTCCCGTTACTAGATGGCTGGTTCCTCCTCCCTGATAGCCTCTTCTTCTGGTGTTCTTGTGAAGGTTTGTCTAGCTTGAGTTGCTTATAAAGCTGTACCCCAAAATGTATTTTTGTCCTTATTCTTGCCAGGGAACCCACCTCATACATTGCTGGTGACATCTAACTGCATGGCATTCCTGGTACCCCAGCTATCCCAAGCCTTGACTTTCAGGAGCTTCTTTCTGGAGAAAATCCTGTGYCACTCCATCTTTAGTTGGCCAACATACTGGACTTTGACATTGGGTTGACTAAAGAAAAAATGTCCACCAGTATCTAAGGGTCCTACAAATGCTTGCACGTCATTGTAAGTGTGGGGAGGTTTTGCCGTTGATTCTGTTCTTGTTTTGATCTAATACTACATCTCGAATCAAAGAAGTCTTACCCAAACAGACCACTCTAGGTACTTTTCATACAGTCCACATCCTAGAATCTCATGGGAATTGACAGCCCAATTCTTGCATGCATACTCCGTGAGCTAATGCTCTGCTCAATCATGTCAGACCATTTAATCTTCACAAATTAGCACATCATCTGGATAATTGGACCAGAAAATCAATAGAAAATGGGAACAGAGGAGGACCCAGGCAACCATGACGAGACATATTGTAATGTTGAGTGGATATATGGAATGCTAAATGGCCACAAACCAATGCTTTAAAAGGCATTTGCTGAATCTAGAGCAGAGAAAACATGGCCAAAGAAGGCCTAAAAATATCTAAGTGGGGCTGGAGAGATGGCTCAGTGGTTAAGAGCACTGACTGCTTTTCCGAAGGTCCTGAGCTCAAATCCCAGCAACCACATGGTGCCTCACAACCATCTGTAATGAGATCTGATGCCCTCTTCTGGTGTGTCTGAAAGAGAGCTACAGTGTACTCATAATAATAAACAAATCTTAAAAAAACAAACATACACAATATCTAAGTGATGTTAGGCACAGCAGGATGGATAGGACCTTCCATCTGGCCAAGCAAAGTGAGCCAAGGAGTTGCAGACAGGTAGAATTACTAGCTGTTCTCACTCCTATGTATGCTATTGTGTCCATATGACTACCTGACAGCTTGTCTGGCCTGAGATTCACCTACTTAGGGCCAGGATGTCTAGCAGGGTGCCACATGCCCTTTAACTTTACCTTTGCTATTCAAACTTTGATTCTGTTTTCCCCACCCCACCCCACCTCCTCACCCCAGACTCTGCAGTGTCCTTCTGAGTAGAATAACCTTCCCCAGACAGTTTTGAAAAGGCCCAGAAGTCAGCACCCAATACTGAGTGATGTGTTTGCTTTCCTCCCACTCTTCATTAGCCCTTTGGAAATTCCACACAGTGCRTTTTGATCTTAATCTCTTTCTCCCCAAACTCTTCCTAGACTCAGTCTTCCTTTCCTACCCACCCAACTTTGTGTCCTCTTTTTTAATTTTATTAAAATGCTTTTAGATCTATCTTAAGTTCCTTAGTGTTTTTGCCTGGATGAATTTGGAGGTTGGAAGAGGGTGTCAAATCTCTCTGCAGTTGGAATCAAYGATGGCTGTGAGCTACTAAGTGGGTGCTGGGTCCTCTACAAGAATAGCCCCCCCTTAACTGCTGAGCCATCTCTCCAGTCTCCTCTTTTTAGTTTTATTTTAAACTCATCAAGTACAGTTGATGGTGTCTGTATGTCTGATGGTGTCTTGGATGTCTGGTCTTCCACTGGAGCATGGTAAAGCCAGCAGGGGCCACACCATCATTTGTCAATAACTCCTTAGCTAGGGGTGGGACTTCCTGCTCGACTTCCTTCTCAGTACTGGGGYTTTGTCGCCTGCAGCTTGCTCAGGTCTTGTGCTTTCTCAGTTGCTATRACTYCCTACGTGGAACTGCCCAATTGTGTCCAGAAAATACTTTTTTTCTTCCAGTCCTCTATCACCTCTGTCTCTTACATTTTTCCACTCCCTCTTCCAAAATGATCCCTGAGCTTTGAAAGGAGGGGGTAATCTCCAGTTCCAGAGGGGAAAATTCCCCCTTCGCCCTGTTGGTCTCACTGTTTTTAGAAATCTAGTATGGATTTTGCTCTGGTGCTCTTGTTGAAGGACCAATAACAGTGATTCTCARATGAGACCTGTTAAAGCCCTCATTCTGAKACGACTCTGGCACTCCTTGTTTAGGAGGGGTGGGAAGAAGCTACTCCTTGCAACTGTAGAGGCCAGTTTCTAGCTCTTCCTAAATAGGAATGAATGGGAAGGGTTGGAGTTGTTGCTTAAGCGAAAGCTCTTTCCCTGAGTCTACCAAGCTTACACAAGGCTTTTAAACCTATCTTTTCTTCAGAAGGCCAGCATAAAGCAGACCACGGTCACATCTGCTTCGTATCTTCACCAGCTTCTAATTCCTTTTGTTTCCCACTTTAAATTTGTTTCTTTCTCTTGTAAGATTTCATGACAAGACACTCCCTGTCCCAAATGTGCAACAGCCTCACCCACATGATAAACATCATCTCCAGTGTTTTGACCGAGAAGGGAGAGAACAGCACATATTCTCCAGGGGTGTTTCAAAACAGCTTTTTAAAATGTTATCTATTTTGTGCCAGCCA
>BDUI01005008.1:60249-77126 GCA_002335545.1 Apodemus speciosus
TTCTCATTGTGTCCTGGATTTCCTGGATGTTTTGGGTTACAAGCCTTTTGCATTTTGCATTTTCTTTGACTGTTGAGTCAATGGTTTCTATGGTATTTTCAGCATCTGAGATTCTTTCTTCTATCTCTTGCATTCTGTTGTTGATATTTGCATCTATGGCCCCGGATTTCTTCCCAAGGTTTTCTATCTCCAAAGTTGTCTCCCTTTGTGATTTCTTAGTTGTTTCTACCTCTGTTTTTAGATCCTGGATGGTCTTGCTCAGTTCCTTCACTTGTTTGTTTGTGTTTTCCTGTAATTCTTTAAGAGATTTTTATATTTCCTCTTTCATGACTTCTGCCTGTTGACCCAAGTTCTCCTGTATTTCTTTAAGTGATTTTTTGCATTTCCTCTTTATTGGCTTCTATCTGTTGACCCATATTCTCCTGAATTTCTTTAAATGATTTTTGTGTTTTCCTTGTAAGGGCTTCTACCTTTTCATCCATTTTCTCCTGTATTTCTTTTAGAGATTTATTTATGTCCTTCTTGTGTTCCTCTAACAGCATCATGACCAGTGATTTTAAATCCAAATCTCTGGTGTGTTGGGGTATCCAGGACCTGCTGTTGTTGGAGAATTGGGTTCAGATGCTGCCATATTGCCTTTATTTCTGTTAGTAACGTTCCTACATTTGCCTTTTGCCATCTGGTTATCTCTGGTGTAAGTTGGTCCTGTTGTCACTGGCTGGTGCTTGAACCTCCTGTGAGCATATAAGGTTATTTCTGCACCACTGGATGACTGGGTTTCCCCTGGCACAGATTGCTGATGTGCTGCCCTACTCTTGGGTGCCATTGGAACCCTGGTGTGTCTTGCCTTAAGCAATGATATACTCTTGTCTCTATGAACCTGGTGCTGCCTGTCTGCTTTGTCAGGGAACAAAGATGGGGGATGCTGTGGGGACCTTTTCCAAGTGTCGATCACTCTGTAGGGCAAATGTCCCCTGACAGGGCTGCCACCCAGATGGTCCGCAGAGCTGCCTGGGCCCTGGGTTCAGGCAGAAGCCTGATGGGCTGAGACCCAAGCGATGTTAGACTTGGGATATGTCTATGTACCTGGCGTTGCCTGTCAGATCCATCTGGTGTCCGGTAGCCAAGATGGCGGGGGAGGTAGCATTTTTATAACTGAAGTTTGATTCATTTGTATTCAGAGACTCCAAAGAAAGATTATGCAGAGAGAGAGACAGAGACAGAGAGAGACAAAGAGAGACAGAGACAGAAGACAGAGACATAGAGACACCTTGGAACACACAGTTCTAAATGTGATGTCTCCATCAAATTCCCTTCCCCATTCTAGAAGTCAGGGAACCCTGTGGAAGAAAAGGCAGAAAGACTCTAACAGCCAGAGGGATGGAGGATACGAGGAGAAGAGGGCCCTTTAAATCAATTGAGTGAAGCTATATGAACTCACAGAGACAGTAGCAGCATGTCCAGGGCCTCCATGGGTCTGCAGCAGGTTCTCTGTGTATATATTATAATTTTCAGCTTTTAGTATTTTTATGTGACATGTGCAAGTGAATGAGCAGATCTGGAGTTCCTGCGACTTCTCTTGGGGCTCTTTTCCTTCTGTCGGGTTGCTTTGTCTAATTTTGTTGCAGAATGAAAGATCAAGAAAGCAGCCCTGACAAGAGCCACCCTCAAGGATGCTGGGTTGCTTGAGCCTGCCTTAGCCTGTTCCGATGCTGTTTCCTAGAGAGAGTTGCTTCCAGAGCAGCTTCAGAAAGCTGCTGGCCCCAGATGATCTCAGTTCATCCAGCCCTACAGCCTGCTCCAGCCAGGACTTCACTTAAGCCTGAACTTTCTCCGCACAAAGAGACTGGACAGCAGAGGATGCCAGCTAGCTTTCTTTTGACTTAATTCATTTTCCCAAATTTCCTTTTGGGCCACCCAAAGGAAATCCCTTGCCCTAGCTCAGCAGGAAGCAATTATCAAAAGACCATTGTCCCAGCACCTTAAGGTGGGGTGGATGTTTTTGGTCATTTATGAATTATGTTGTCACTATAGGGAATGATTAGGAATAATTACAGTCTTGAAGCATGTGTCCACTTCTTTCAGCTCTGTGAGCCCGTCTGTCACGGACCCGTGAAGGCCCTATGCATGCTGCCACAGTCTCTGAATTTGTATGTCCCTAGGTTGCGCTATGTTTGAAAAGCCCCTTTCTTTGGTGTCCTCCATTCTCTCTGGCTCTTACAATCTTTGCATCTCCTCTTGCTTCCTTTTCCACAGGGTTCCCTGAGTGTTTGTGTGTATGTGTATGTGTGTGTGTGCCGGGAGTGGATATCGATTTTAGTTTAGGACTAAGTGTTCCAAAGTCTCTCACTGTTTTGTTGGGCTGTGGAGTCTCTGTATTTGTTCCCATCTGCTGCAGGAGGAAGCTTCTCTGATGATGGCTGAGCAAGGCACTGATCTATGAGTACAGCAGAATGTCATTAGGAGGCATGCTATGAATACATTATTTTGTTTTGTTTTGTTTTTAGCAGAAAAATAGTATTTAATTTTCCCCTAGGTTCTTAGCCTATCTTGGCCCAGATTTTTGGCCACCCAAGTAGGGTCAGTGTTTCGGGAAGTGAGTCTTAAATCAAATTTGATATTGGTTGTTTACTCCCACAAGCTTTGTGCTGTTATTGAGTTAACACATCTTGTAGTGAGGTCATCACCAGCTAGAAGAGTTTGTCACTGGAGGGGAGCTTCCTTTCTCCTGTGCCAGCATGCAGAGTACCTTCCCGTACCATGAATGCTAGTTCGTAGGGGCGGAGGCTCTAGTTAGGCACCGCTCAACTCCTTCATGGTCAGTGAGTTGTGTAGGTATTGTGTTCTATAATAGGGCATTACTGTCAACTTGTGGAGAGAAACCAATAGCTTTGCCAATATCCTGATTTTTTATTGAGGGCATCCCATAGACCCCTTTGGTCATTAGTTGGATTAGATGCAACCCATTTCCAGCACTGGAAACTTCATTTGGTGATGAAAGATGTCCAGTTGCAGAACCATTCCCCACCCCCTACTTGGCAATTCCATTTAGATCACCTTCATATAAGTATATATTTTATGAATCTTCTACAATATTAGGTTTATATGACCCTTTAAATGGCCCTTAGTTTAATCAGTTCCTCCCCATTAAAAGGTAGGAAGGAGATACCTTTTGAATTTTCATTTATTGAATTTTGTTTTCTTGTTATTTTATACTTACTAAAATTCAGTTATTAATTTTCTATTATTCTTTAGACTGAGTTTTAGTTGCATCTCATATCTGTTGTTTCTGACTTTGCCAGTCTTTTCTCCTTTGAAGCCTATGCCTTGAACTTCTTTCTTTGCAGACCAGGGAACCATACATTTCATCTCTGTAAAAACCAATTACCATAACACACAACAAAAATTACTTTGCTTTGTCTAGTTACTCTAGTTTTTAATTTTTAAACACTTAATTAGACATTTATTTCTTCTTCTTTTCCTCTGCCCTGCCTCCAAGCTTTTAATTTTTTTATTAAATCATTTTATTTATTTACATTCTAAATGTTGCCCCCTTTTTTGGTCCCCCCTTCAAGAGTTCCTCATACCCTCCACCTTTCCTTTGCTTCTGAGAGGGTGCTCCTTCCCCACCTCACCCCTCTTGGCATCTCCCTTCCCTGMGGCATCAAGTCTCTACAGGATTAGGTGCATCCTCTCCCACTAAGACCAGACAAGTCAGTCCTCTGCTACATATGTGCCAGGGGCCATGGACCAGCCAAAGTGTGTTATTTGGTGAAGAATGGATACAGAAATTGTGGTTTATTTACACAATGGAATACTATTCAGCTATTAAAAATGAGGACATCATGAATTTTGCAGGCAAATGGATGGAACTATATAATATCATCCTGAGTGAGATAACCTAAACCCCAAAGGACATGTATGGTAGGTACTCACTGATAAGTGGATATTAGCCAAAAAGTACAGAATACCCATGATACAATTCATAGACCATATAAAGTTTAACAAGAAGGAAGGCCCAATTAAGGATGCTTCAATCCTTCTTAGAAGGGAGAACAAAATAATTATGGGAGGCAGAGAGGGAGGGAGAGACCTTGATGGGAGAGGAGAGTGTGAGGGAAAGGGGGTAGGATCAGATATGGGTGGAAGACAGGAGAGAATCCCAGAGGGCCAGGAGAGTGCATGGAAATATGCAGATATGGAGATTTATGTGGAGGAACCTTTAGAAACTCCTAGAGACCTGAGATGTGAGAGGTTCCTAGGACTCAATGGGGGTGCCCTTAGCCAAAATGCCTAACAGAGATAAAATCTGGAGACCACGTCCAGTAGCTAAACAGGGCCCAGTGGAGGGATAGGGCCACCAACCACCTTCAAAAGTTTTGACCCAGAATTGTTCCTGTCTGAAAGACATGCAGGGACAAGACAAAAATAGAGAAAAGACTGAAGGAAAGGCCATCCAGTGACCAACCCACCTTGGGATCCATCCCATGGGCAGGCACCAAACTCTGACACTATTACTGATACCATGTTGTGCTTGCAGATAGGAGCCTGGCATGGCTACTCCCTGAGAGATTCAACCATTACCTGACTGAGATAGATGCAGATACTTACAGCCAACCATTGGGCTGAGGTTGGGAACCCCTATGGAAGAATCAGGGGAAGGACTGAAGGAGCTGAAGAGGATGGCAACCCCATTGGAAGACCAACAGTATCAACTAACTGGACCACTTAGAGCTCCTAGAGACTAGACCACTCTAGTTTTTTTTTTTTTAAAACTCTAAGTATATTTTCTCCTGTAACAGTATTTCGCCCTTTTATTCTTTTCTAATAAGAGATGTTAATGTAATTGCTGCTTCTTTGCTCATCATTTTTCTTGGTGTATGCTTAAGATTTTTGTCTTTGTCTTTGGCACTATAAATTGTCATTATATCTTAAAACTTTGTTCAAAATTATGCATGCATCTGAAGAATCAGATTCAAAGTAATGCCTATGCAATTCCAAGTCACTCCATTCCATTGCTGTCTTAGGCCTACAACATTAGAGCACATGTGAACTGTGTGACTACTCATCCTCCCAGTAAGCACTCCAGAAACCGGGGTTGCAAAGCTTCACAAGTCAGCCCATTTGATCACAGAAGCTCCAATCATTAGAATCATCTTCCAGACTCAGAGCAGAACTCTACTTCTCTAGAATATTTTCTTATAAACCTTAGTTTTGTCTTCTTAGACCACCCATAATTAGTACATTTCTTTATGTGACAATTCCAAAATGTTTGAAATGCCAATGCTGAATTCTCTTTTATTGGTGACAATCTGGAGTAAAAATGGGAATAGGTGAAATGTGTATCTTTGAGGAGTTCTCTCAGCAATGGGGGATGAAGAAGTACTGTTCATGGTTGGGGGGTGGGAAGGAATAAGAAGGAGGAGGAGGAGGGGAAGGAGAAGGAGGAGAAGGAGTAAAAGAAGAAGGAGGAGGAGGAGGAGAAGAAGAGTATTGACTTGCATCAAAGCTTTGTTCTACATCTAAGAGCAAATAATGTATTCTGCTTCACTCAATATTTGGTTTGATGTTGACCCAGGTCACATGTCAAAGGTCCAAGGCAGAAGCCATTTGTTGTGACTGAGTTAATGAGGAAAGCCTGGACTGAACATTCTTAGTTTATTTTTTCCTCAGCACACTGTAGCTGGTGGCAGTTTACCTAGACTGGGGTAGATTTATAGGTTCAATTGCTACAGCTCAGTAAAATGATTTTATGTAAAAGGTACACATGGCTTAAAGATTATGGCCTTGAAATCCTTAACTGATGACAGTAATAATGAAAAACAGGTAAGAAGAAAGTTTGAGCTGACACTTCTGTGATGCTCAGTATGAAATCAAGAATAGAATGCTATGTAAACAGAACTTGAAGATCTCTTGTGTAGTCCTTTCTCCACATCACTRTATGCCAGGCACCTGAAAGTCTACCAGCCATTTGAAGTGAGTTTGAGGTTTCACCACACGAAAACACTGCTGCTGCTGGGGCACAAAACCTGAATCCATGGAGCTTTCTTTCCAGCTTGCAAGGAGACTCTACTAGAATCTCCTCTCATCTATTGTTAGGGCTTTTATAACCTTGGGGGCAGGGCCTAGTGAGTGCCATTCTTTTCAGGAACTTCCTAAGCCTTGCAAGTTTTATTGTCTTCAGTGTTATGAGCTTTGCTTTCAAGCACTCCCTTCCCACCTTCATTCAGGAAGGAAATTTCAGCTTCTAGGAAATAGCTACACAAGTAGCTACACAACAGAAGGGCTAATGACTGATGGAGAACTATTTCCCAGTGAATGGTCTCCTGCAGTCTTAATGTTCTAGAGCATCAAGACCAAGGCTGTCACAGGAGAAATGTTTACTACAGTATACAGTCATTGCTTAGAAGAGTCTCCCATGGAAACCTCTTCCTCATTTTAGTACATAAATCACTGTGGAAAATATGTTTTTTAATTAATTTTTTATTTTGAAATTCTCAAGTTTACAAAAGGGCTAAAAGATTACTGCTATGAACAGTTGACAACTTTTAACCAGAATCACAATCTGTGGAAATTCTGTCCCTACCATTTTCCTTTTGTGTCTCTTGCTCTGTCCCCGTCAGTCTCTCACCTATAGATAAACTTAAACATATACTGCAAATAAAATGTCTACATTATGGTACTTAACTCCTACTTTTGCCCACCTCTTAGAAATAAGATTTTGCTGCATAAATATAGTGCTATTATACCACACAGTATCACCATTAATTAAATAAGACCATGTATATATTAAAATCCCCCCATTTATGTTAGAATTGTCAYTTAGTGTCCAGATATTTTCATTGATCATTATAGCATTGCAGTCTCCTTTATTTAGAATGGAGCTAAGAATTCCTGGTAATGTTGTTTTCTCCTCATTTTCTCAGGTTGTTCCTTCATTCGTGCTAAATATTCTGGCAACAGCATGTATATCAGCTCCTTGTGCATTATATCCAGCGCTGCAATGTGTCATGTCAACTAGTAGCACTTTTACAAATGGTGCTGTTTGATTAAGTGGTAAGTTGATGAATGTCACATCTTTCTATTGATAAATCTTTCTCAAGCAGTGCCCAGTGGCTGTCACTGGCTTACAATCCCAACATGTGGTAGTAAAAGGCAAGAACATGAGGTCATCCCAGACAGCTTGCACACTTGCTGTCTCTCTGAGATTATAATAAACCAAAATCATTCCACTTTTAATTATTCTTCATGGTCATGTTACATATAAACTTCTCAAATTATTTCAAATTATGTTTAGAGTAAAATGGTAATAAACATACCCTTTCAACCTTTTCTTATAAAGTCATTGTTGGAGTAATTCTGTGTGCATTTGAAAATCCAGTTGTAAAACTTGCTTAATAAATATGTTTCCCCTTAGATTTAACAGTTCCTAAGATATCCTGTTTAATTAACAATAGTTTACTCTCAAGTTGCATAAATATCTATGTCAGTCAATATGAGGTTAGTGGTTTGTGATATGCATGATAACTAATATGGAAATAAAGAAGAAAACGACAACACAAACACTTTTGACCCAGAACAGATGAGAGAGGCGAGACTGTTTGATCACCCGGGTTCTCAGGGGTTTGAGCATCCTTTCTCTCTGAGTGAGGATGGCTGCTCGAGCCCCTGCCCATTTCCCCGGCCCCTGTAGACGGTACTGGTAGGAGGTGCAAGGACCACAGAAAACTTCCTTGGCCAGCTTTGTATCCCAGAGGAGGAGAGAGAGCAGGTTGGGTTTGACACCTAACTCAGAAGCAATTTCATCCATGTAGTCAATGAACAATACTCGGCGAGAGTCTTTCAGACCTTTCTTAGAGCTGGAGTGTGGACAGAAACACAACAAGTGTCAGATTTCAGTACTCTTGTCCCCAAGTTTCCAGTACATTTTGCTTTTATTTGCTTCTTCACATTTTATATGTGTCAGATCTTAATTTAATACATTTTCTTCAACTCCCTTAGGCACACTATGGTCTCTTAACACAAGATGTAAATCTCTTTAAAGTTCCCACATACCCAGAAGAGTGACTGGAATATATATACAAAAAAAATGACATCCTATATCTGGATTTCCCTTGTAGATACAGAATCCAGTTCCATCATATGAATTAAATTAGCAAGGAGTGTATAATTTGTAGTGTATGAAACTCCATTGCTTACTTCATGATTCCAAACTACATAAACTATCTTCTCTATGTACTAATTCTGTATACAATTCTTCCTTTCGATATTTTTAGATAATTGTGATACTATTTTTTGTAATTTTCAAATACTTGAGAATTAAAAGCCCCTCTGCAAGCAGGCCCAGTGGCACCTACTTGTAGTCCCAGTACGCAGGAGGCCAAGGAAAGAGAATCACAATAAGTTCAAGGTCAGCCTGAGCTATGCAGTGAGTTCAAAGCTAGCTTAGGCTATGAAACGAGGCCCCATCTCAAAACTAAAATATACCAAACAATTATCCCTGGGTGAAAGAAACACAAAAAGAAAGTGCCTCAATTTAAAAAAAATTAAAAATTTTCACAATGTTGAGAGGAGATAAATTTGTACCATTTAAGATAAACATAATAAAAAGTGAATAAAAGTAGTCAAGTAAGTTAGAAATAAATGTAATAAGGCTAAATAACACAGTACTAAAGCATTTATTACCAAATTCATGGCTGCAGGGGGAGGATGGTCATCATGGATCTTACCCAGCTGTGAGCCTTAGTTAGTGGCAATACCAACGTGCCAGGCAAGCCTTGCCCACTGGCACCACAGCGGCAAGACTGGTATGGGAGCAACCAGCCTCCCTCTGATTGGCTCTGAGGCCTGCCCCACAGGAGGAAATGCATGCCCCATCTTATAAACCCTGGCTTATGCTCCAGGAGCGAAGGGTTTCAAGGCCATAGGAGAGACTTTACTATTTTGTAGTTAAACTTGTGTGACTCCAAACTGCCTTCTCGATATTTGTGTTTTTACTCTTAGACAAACACTGTTACTCTCAGCTTTAACGGACAGTTTCTCTTTGCAGTGGGTGGTGGTGAGTTCATGACTCATGGGTCTGAGGAAAAGCAACGGCTAAACGCTCAAGCCAAAGCAGGGTATCTGTATCACCCCCTTTAAGGCTTAGGAAATACCAAGGAGGACCCAGAAGATAAACCAGATCAACCTGAAGAGGAAGAGAAGGGCTATAGGGTGCTATTTTCTGGGTACAATGCACCCTTCTTTGTTCTGTTTTTAAATTTTTAAAAAATTACCCAGGGTTACCTAAGAGAAATTTCATGCAAGTATATGATGTATTTTGAGCATATGACCCCTGACCTCCCTACCCTTCCTTTATCACTCCATCATTCCCTTTAGTTACACAGATTGTTTTGTTCCTATTTGCATGTCACCAGCACATATGATTGTATGTATCTGTACTGCCTGGGACCAACAAATGACAGAAAAATACAGCACTCTTTTCATTTATATTTATATCTTTGTAAGTGGTATACCTTATTCTTGTTTAGGACTAAAGACTCCATTGTGAACACAATACGTATTTTCATTCTATTCCCCTGGACACCTACACTGTCTCTCTAACCTAGCTACTGTGACTAGGGATTGCAGTAYGTGCTAATGCACCGTTTGACTCTGTGATGTGTTGGCCTGAAGTCTTCTRGGTAAATACTGAGAAGTGGTATATCTGGTAGGTACAGGTTTAGGTCTTTTTTTAAAACCTCTGTTCTTAGTTCCACAGTGAGTTTATATTCTACTCATCATGTAGTCTTGGTGTTTGTGGTTATTTAACACTTTGTGTCAGATTTAGGTTCCACAATCAGACCCGTGTGAAAACTGTCAACATGATATCACTGAACTAAAAGTATCATATTAGGATTCATCTAGGTGCAAACTACATAAAAAACAAAATCAAATATCCCCCCACCCCGAACATGTTTCATGTACTTTAAGAGAAAAATTAGGCTCCTTACTCTTTGGCCTTTGTTTGATTCTTTCTGTTGATGTCAGCCATCATGGCGCTCCTTGAAGGCAATGTGTTTAGTCCTGAGAAAACAATAAACATTGGAGGGTTGACATGAGGACCAAGGAACTCACATAATCAAAAATAATGGTTTCAAAATAGAACGGAATTGTCAGACCTCTGTAAAATTAATAACCAAAGCCTCATGTTTAAAAAATTCCAAAGGAAGAGAACTTCTTTTACACTGTCATGCTCAGGATGTCACTCAGCTTTACTTTAAGATAAAAAACGTTTTGACTTCTCTTAGTTTAAATGTCCACTCAGCATCCCTGGGTACCATGAATGCCTTTAAGGTGTTTTTGATAGTCTTCCAAAGATCCTGAACCCAAACTGGGACCTGACTCCACGTTTCATGTATCTGAACATTGCCTATCATTGAGCTTACACTCCAAACGCATTTTGTTCTGTCTTTTAAGTTAGAAACATCTCTTAGTTTTCAWTGTTTTCTGAAAGTACACACTGATGGAAAAGACCCCTGAACTGTGATAACTACATTTTGAAAGGAGAGCAAGTAATTGCAAACAGAAATTCTGTATGTATTAATGTGTCATGGACAAAGAAGATACAGTGAACAGAACGTTAAATTATGCTAGAGAGACAAGACAAAGAGTAGCAGACATGATGACTATAGACTGTTTGTCTTGTTGCTTCACCAGGTGCCACATGGTATTAGTATCTGCAAAAATATGACCTACACACAAGTATCCTCAGATATTTTAAAATACAGTTTCAAACACGAGTGTGCAAAGCGTGAAAGGAACAGAACTGAAGAACTGAAAGTTCACATAGCAGTTTAAATTACTACTGTACATGTATACATAYATYGTGAAACGTCAACTATTCTTCTACAAATATACCAAATGAAAAGGAACAGACTCAGTGAAATACATGTGTGTTCTTGTCCATGCATCAGTGTTCATAATAATTCTAGGTGACCATTAATATAAAATAAGTTGTATGTATACATATGCACACACACATGTATGTGCATGGCTGTAAAAGGAAGATTCACTTGATGATATTGTATTAAGAGGAAGAAGCCAGTTATACAGTGCATATTCTCCAAGCATGCCTCCCCCAATTCCTCCAGATTATTGTGTTCTACTACCCCTCTTACTACATTTTTACTTGTGTTATGAGACCATAGGTTCCCATTTATCTTCCTTGTGCACACTTCATTTTGGCCAAACCTTTCTCCACCCTCTTGTTTCCTCCCCCACATCTCTCCACTATCTGCTTCACCTGTCCTGCCCCCCTTATTCATATAATCTATGATTCCATTTGCACAAAGGAAAAAGATTAAAGCTGCCTGAAAGTTTCAGAAATGAGCATTGTTTTCTTTGGCGATAGTGAAGAAAGGTGAGACTGGAAATGCATGAAGAGGGTGTTTCTGAATTTTAGTTATTTCATTTGTTTCTAATCTGCTTTGTAGTTGAATAAGTTGTATGTGTATTTGATTTGTGAAAATTGTTCAATGCATGATGTATGTACTTCTGTATGTGTACATTATACTAAAATAGTTCTTTGGATCAATTTTCTTTACCAAAAGTCAATTTGATATGAAGAGAAGACCCAAAGTACAATAAACATTGTAAGAAATTGTGTAACTATGTTCTCATATGGTCATTATCATATTATCCATTTGATGGAAGTCAGCAAAGAAACATATTTATCAGGACAAACAAGAAATACAGAAAACAGAAACATAGAGCTGTGTTGTGAATAAGCATCAAATGGGTTCACCTGAAACTTCAGAGAATTAAATGGCATAAGGAAAGTTGCAAGAGCCACTCTTTCCACTTCTCCATGGATAAATATTCAAATGTCACTTAGGGAATTAACACATCAATGGTTTTATGTCTCAGAATGCTGAGGCCTTAGCAAGGACAATCCATCACACTGTGTCAAACTCTGAGGAGGAAGAATCCTGACTACTCATTAAATAAAGTATAGAAAAYTTGGTCAAGATTGCTTGGGGCCTCGCTGTAAGGTGAAGGCTGTATGTAATTCAATCTTGACACTGCCAGGTCAGTCCTTCCAAAACTGACCTTGATTTCATTCTACTAGCGAATTTGTTTTGTGTAGAAGCATCACTTTGGGTGATTATTTGGGAAATGAATTGAAAATATGAACCACAAACTTGGAGCTGGTTACTACATTTCTGAACTGTGCCCCAGGTAGTTCATCTCTTGTTTGTTATCTTATTTTGGACCATTTCTGTGTCCATAAAATCTCACCCTAAGTTAGTTTTCTGCTGAAAAGAAACAGATAAGTAGACAGTTACATTAAAATATACCTTGTTATGATTTTCTTGGTTTTAAAATTTTTATAATTTGTATTTTGATTTTTAATAGAATTCTCTTAAAAATGAAGTATCAACCTTCAGAGGAACCCAAGGTAGTTTATTTTTAATGGTGAAATTTCAGACAATTTATTAGAATGAAGGAAATCCACAGAATAGTAGACCTCTGTGTTACTTTTAAATCACAGAGAATTTGGAACATATTWTATTCATGGCAAGACAAGTACATACCTGTGAACACACGTACAACCCATCGGCTTTGGAGCTCAGATGTGGGGATGATGGCTCCCACCGGCTGGAGGAGTCCAATGAATGCTAGAGTTGGCTTCTCTAGTTCAGGAGGGAAGACATATTTAAACATGGAGTACTGGCTGTCTAGGACTCCTGAGTCATCACTCAAGAAAGGGAAGGACAATGTATAGCCTGTGGCAAAGATGACAACATCTATGTTCTCCTCGGTTCCATCCTCAAAGATAGCCGATGTTGAGGTGAATGCTTTAACATTTGGTTTTATCTTCACTTTCCCAATAATGATGCGATTTGGCAGGTCATCACTGAGGACTGTTCGCTGGTCAAGAATTCTGTGCATCAAGAGATGAGTATACAACTTCTTAATAAAAATGTAGTAGCATAGGCAAAAGCTATGGAGAATGTTGCAAAGCTTCAACATGTTTTATTYTGTTTTTCAGCATCCTCAGAAGGCAATATARATCACTAGTAAAGAACTGGTTGTYTAATTCAGAACTGAACTGTGATACTTTTTCAGTCTCTTATCCATTGAGAAGACCTTGGACAAGTCATGAAACATTTGATTTCAATTTCCTAATTGTAGAACTGTAATAATGTTATAACACCAGATCAGATTTGTTAATACATGCTAAATATCTTTAGATAATAATATTTTTTCAAGGAATAAAGTGTGTTAGTCATTTATTGAGTCAGGAACTCACTATGTAGCCCTCCCTGGCTGGCCTGGAACTCACTTTAACTACTCTTTAACTGACAGAGGTCTATCTACCTTTCCTTCCCAAGTGACTAGATTAAATGGATGTTAATTTTTGCCGTATTTATTTACTCTTGATACTATGTAAGATCAGTCAACATTAATTAGTCTTTTTTATTCATTTATTGATTTGTCTGAGAGCTGGCTGGTGTGGAGTGAGGAGAAAGCAAGCCAGCTAAGGATTCTCAAGTACAGAATGAGTTTTGGAAAGATGCCTATGGCCATTGCAATTTTCAGTGGTAAGGGCTATCTTGGCTGGGGCTGGGAGTCACGCAAATGGGATAGGACCCAGAGTCAGTGCAGGTGATGTGGTCGAAGGGCTTGAGGTTGTTGTGTATGGCTAATGTATTGGCTTGGTTGATGGTGGGTTTGAAGGTAGGCATGCAATCAGAGTTCTTAATTTAGGGAGTGAATACTCAGTAGTTCACAGAGTATGGTAGGAAAGCAGGAGAGTGTGGCATAGTGACCTTGTATGAATTTCAAATAAGTCAAAGTTTTAACCTCTCCACTTCCCCAGCTGCACAACTCTTACGCCTCAGTGAAGTGGTTCTCAAACTGTGGGTTATGACCTCCTTCCCAGGGGTCATATCAGATATCCTACATACCAGATAGTTACAGTAAGATTCATAACAGTAGCAAAATTACAGTTATGAAGTAACAGTGAAGATAATTTTATGGTTGGGAGTCACCCACCGTAACATGAGGAGCTGTCACAGCATTAGGAAGATTGAGCATGATCACATTAGTGGGCTCACAGAGAACCTTCAGTAGGAGGGACATAATTTGGATATTCCCCGTTAAAACAAATGCCATGAGGAATGAATGCTATTGCTCCTCCCATTCATATACTTACAGCTTACATATTTAATTGACTTAATTAGTCTGGTCACTCAAAAGTATTGTCTACTTCAAATTCCCGACTTTACCTTTGCTGAGGCAGCAGCCCGTAATTGGCATGGTTAAACCTTGCATTTAACTTCTTCTCCATCTGCCTGTTGATCAGGTATCTGGGGCAGACCTTTTGAACCATTCTGTTATAACGGGTGAAGAGTGTGGCGTCCATGGGATTCCCATGATCCCAAACCCGATTCCATATCCATGCCCCTTGCCTTGTGCTGAGGAAAACCTTGAAGAGAGAAGTGGTTGCCTAGTAAGTCTTGAGCTGCTAATCAGATCCTCAGAGGTTTTTGTTGTTGTTGATTAGTTGGTTGGTTGGTTGGTTTTTTGGCTTTTGGGGGGGCGGCATTTGGATTTTAAGTTCTCAAGGAAATGGAATTAACTTCCAACATTACCTTGTTCCCCTAGCCATCACTTTTTCCCTGCCTCTAACTGAGTTTCAGTGGGAAAGGATACACCTAATCCTGTAGAGATCTGATACCCCAGGTAAGGGAGATACNGAAACTTCTGATTTGAAGTTTGAAAGTGCCCAAGGGCTAATTCAAAGTAGGGTACAGGGAAAGCTGTCCACGGGGACTCCTGCTAAGACTGTGCGTGCTAGAAAACAATGGCCTGCTGGCTCCGGGGCTGGGATTTTTGGACTTGTGCACTTAAAAATCCTTTTTTTTTTTTTTTCTACCACTGAGTATAATTATCCCTTAAATCAATTCCTATGAAATACAGGGAAATAAATGTAAACTAGAGTGAAATCTTTGGATTAAACCAGTGTGTGTGCGCGCAATTGTGTATATATTAAATATAACATGCATCTTACAGTTACGTTTATTTGGTTGTGTGCTTGTGTGTGCACATGTGCATGTGTGTGGGTCGCTGTATATGTACGAGGCATGAGTGTGGAAGAGAGAGGRCACCACTGGGCAGGGACAGTTGTCTCCTCTGTCATGTGAGTCTCTGACGATCAGCACCTTCACTGGCTGAACCATCTGCTGCACCCACTTTATATTTTTGTTTATAATCATTATCATTACACACAGATTATAAAAGTTAAGTGACTCACTGTGACATTTCCAGGCACGCATCAAGCATGCCTGTCTACATGTCTACCAGTCTGCCTCCCCCACCCTTCCCGTGTCTTTCTGATTCTCCAATAACCTCACTTTTGCTTTCAGGTGAGCTTTATTTTTTGTTTTGGTTTAATGCAAAGTCTTCACACAGAGAGAATAGGTGGACTTGCACAGCTTCTTGGGCTTAGGAACCTAACTACTAGTTCCATTCATTTGGCTACAGATGATRGGGTTTCATTTTCCTTTATGACTAAGTGAGGCACCATCAGGTAGCAGCCAACTTCTCGTTATCTAGTTATCCATACATCGATGGACACCTCTGCTGATTCCATGTCTTAGTTAGTTGTTGTATAGTAAGATGGGAGATACAATATTTAGCCAATAACTAGAGTTTTCTTTGTACTATATAGCTCGCACATAAAAAAGAAAAAAAATCTTCCCTGTTCAAGAGCCAGTAATGAGTGTGTCTTCCTGTCTCTGCTTGGGTGTATGTATGGCTCTTAGTAAGAGTACTCCTGGGCTAGAGATGACTCAGCAGTTAGGAGCAAATTCCCAGCACCCACAAGGCAGCTCTCAATTGTCTGTAACTCCCATCCAAAGGGATCTGACACCCCCATGCACATCTGAATGAAAGGCAAAACACCAATGCTCACAAAATAAGGTAAAATATTAAAAAAGAATAATCCTAACATATGAAACACTGCTGGAGTAATGTCTTGCCTTGACCCATCAAAAACCGTAAAAACTGTCTTCACACTTAAACACAGTATTCTTGAGAGGCCAAGGCCCACACCTGAGTGTTTACAATTGTCCCTTTCTTAACCCCCATTCTCTCCCCTTTCCACCTCTCCCTTACTGCTCGTGCTTAAAACCATGATAACCACCAACACTTCTTTAAAAAACAAAACAAAAACAACAACAAAACCGATCATCTTGATTTAGGTCTGACYACCCYACTCCTGGTTCAGTTTGGCACATGTGAGAATTTATAGAGTTAACTGGGGTGAAGATTTGGAATTTGACTTGTCAGAGAAGCAAAGACTGCCAGGGCTCGAAGCTGGAACACACGTACTCCATCATTAGCACTCTCCTCAGACCCTCTTCCCAGCATCTTGTTCTTTCCTGTTGGTATTTGTGTAGGCTGCTTTTACATCAACTTGATAAAAACTAGAGTTGTTCCAGAAGAGGAACTTGAATTGAGAAATTGAGAGATTGGCCTGTGGRCAACAATGTGGTGCATTTTATGATGTGGGAGGGCCCAGGTCTCTGTGGGTGGTATTATCATTGGGCTGGTGGTTCTGGGTGTTAGAAGAAAGCAGGCTCGGCAAGTCATGGAAAGTATAGTAAACGGCACTCCACCATGGCTTCTGCATCATCTCTGGCCTCCAAGTTCCTGACTTGTTTGAGTTCCTGCCCTGTCTTCTCTCAGGGATGGACTGTAAGTTAAATCATTTCCTTGCCAGATTGGTTTTGGTCATGGTGTTTTAGCATAGTAACAGAGACCTAATGAAGGCAGTATCTGTGGTGGTTTGAATGAGAGTGACCCTCATAAGCTCATGTATTTAAATA
>BDUI01005010.1:52066-63964 GCA_002335545.1 Apodemus speciosus
GTGTCATATAGCCACAACCCTGCAGTACCTATGGGGCAGTTAGGTTCCCCAGAACAATGGTCCTTAGTTTACAGGTGGTGGCTTGGTTGGGGTTGCAGTGGCTAGGATGAGGTAGGGACACCCRTCCCCACTAGGAAGATGCTATTCCTGGATAAGGAGCCAAGGGGCAGTAGCAGGCGGTAGCCTTGCCTCTTCCCTGTACCACGGTCTCCCTCTCTAGCCATGTGCTAACTCTGAGCAGCTCCATGAGGTTAGGTTGATCTGGTCCAGTTAAAACATGGTGCCCAGAATCATAAAAGCTGACCTGAGGTCTGRGACCAGCCAGTGCAACTTCAGGACCAGCWGGTCTTTCCTGTCTGCTGGCTAGGAATGGGGAATATATCTCTCTGCCATTTTCTTCCTAGGCAAGGTCCAAGGTGCAGGGATCYRGCGGTCATRTAAGACCCTGACTTCAGARGGTCATCTAACAGAAGKGCTYTTGTGCCCATTTTCATTTCAGTCTCCTTAGCTGTCATTCAGAACCATTCAGACTTAAATGCCGATCTGGGGRCTGCCACTCCCTGCATGGTGACCAGATTCAATGATGCCATCAACTTCCGGAGACTTTGCACTGCATCCAGCTGTGTGGATGCAAGCTAGCAGAAGACTGAGGGGGGCAATGTGCCCAGGAGCCTGGGAGAGGCTACCAGGGTTCTTGTGCACCTCCAACACTGGCGATGTTACTAGTGGTGCCATGGAGGGCCTGGGCCAGGTGGCTAGAGCTGGCTGGAAGGACAAGCCTCTGTAATGCTCAGCCTGAGAACCGAGCGTAGAGCATGTGTAGTCACGGCACAGACAGTTCCTGGGAAGACTCTCTCTCAGGAGATGAGGCTATGAGGGTGGAAGGTTGGGGAGGCAGCAGTAGGRAACAGTCGTGTCCCCAAGGGGAGGCACAGGACCTGAAGCCACAGTGGGCAYGAGAGCCTGATCAGGCCCAAGAGAGACAGCAGCCCTGTGGGCAGGCTGGGACTGAGGGSTCCTTCTGGGCCCTACCCTGGAACACCTGTAAGTCTGGGGTGCGAGAGGTAGGATGAAGCCAGCAAGAATGCTAGGAGCATAGTGGGAGGAGCCTAGGTTTTGGGGAGGCGGGGAGAGCTGGGCGGAGCCTAGGGTCAGTGCTACAGGCCACCATACTGAGTTACTACAGAATGGCTTCAAGCTCGCTCTCTTGCTCTCTCTCACTCCAATTCATAGGAGTAGTCTGGAATCCAGGCAGGACAGGGCAGGCCTGCTTACTCAGAGCCTCCAGGGAGATCTCTTTCTCCTGCCTCCAGCTCCCAGCTCCCGGCATCCTCATCTTACAGCCTCTGCTTCAGTCTCCACGTGACCATCTCCCTGCTGCCTGTGTCTGTCTACCCAGCCCCTTCCTCCCGGACACCAGTCATTGGAGTTTGGGCAACCCTGATCTAGTGTACACTCTGCCTCTCAGAGATGCTGCTCTCAGATAAGATCACAAGGGTGTAGGAGCTGCTATTCAGCTCACAATGGGGATGGAAGTGAACTGAAGTGGCCTAGCAGGCTGGGAGGGCAGAACAGATAGATGCCAGGCTGCTCCCCCTAACCCCTTCCCGCTGAGCCCCAGCACACTGCCAGCATCTTCTCAGGGTCCTCGTTGCTCCTCACCAGCGCTGGGAGCACGGCCAGCCGCATGGCAGCCTGGAGAGCCCAGGCCTGTTATGGATCTGACAATAAAGCCCCGACAGCGTCAAGGGCACATTAGAAACTCCCGGGTGCCCTGTTGGTGGTGAGACAGGACAAGCGTATGGAGCATCTACTCTAGTTAAGGCCATGGAACCATCCTCAAGACTGTAAAAAGTACCTCCCCAGAGCCCCAGAGGGGCAGTGTGGGACAGTGGCATCTGGACAAAGCGACCCATGGTTTCCATTTCCACCCTCATCCCATGTGGCCTCTCTTGGGCACTGCATGGCTTCACCTGGYCCTTGGGAAGCAAAGCCCACATGTGATTATGTATCTCCAGTTTAGAGGACTCCCCCTGGCTCTCCGGCCCTCCTGCTGTAGCTCTGGGTACCTGAACTGTGGCTGAGCCGCCTCCATTCCTAATTGACCTGAACAGGCCACTGTAGTCCTGCCACACTGTGCCCCACAGCCAGCATCTCCAGGGTCTTCCCTCTCCAGTTCTACGAGCTCCTGCCACTTGGAAGCCTCCTCCAGCCCCATGCAGAGCTCAAGCTGCCTCTCTAGTGCTTCTCATCARCAGGCACACTGTGTCCATCTTGCCCCTAGCATGACCTCAGGGCAGGACTCCTGAAGAGCCTGTGAGGTGAAACCGTGAAGCTGACAGAACCCTGCACACAGGCATTTCCAGCCYGTAACCTTCAAAACGCAGAGTGACTCTGGCATCCTTTATTAAGGAAGCAGGTAAGCAGAGGGAGTGCAAAGATGCAGAGATAAGAAGAGAATGCATCCCCAGTCTTACATAGAAGCCGATGAGAAAAGAGCACCGAACATTCTGGAAATGGCAAGCTATGGAGACAGTAAAAAGGTGAGTGGATGAATAAATGAAGAGGCAGCACACAGAGGATTTGGRGCAATGACACGGTTCCRYATGACACTGGGAAAGGTAGCCTCATGTCACTTCATGTCACTCATGTGCAAACCATAGTGAGCTCAACCCAAGAACAGACCCTCATGGGAAAGACACCTCGGACTTTCTAGGTAATTGCATGTCAMTACGGCTCACCGCTCTCGGCTCACATACCCTAGAGACCCAGAGGTCAACAGTCTTTCAGAGGGCCTTCTTGGAGCACGAGATACTGTTTGCTTCTTTCTTTCTATAAACATAAACCCACAAGTTTAAAAGATACAGAGACCAGCTCTTGAAGGCAGGAGGCTTCTGCTGCTTTGAGCACAATCTGTTTGGGGATAGTCAGGCTGAAGGCGGCTGAGGTGACTTTGTCAGAATGGGCTGGTGGCCCCAACTGCATCGTCTCTACTGGTCCAGCCTTCTTGCTGCTGGGTGTCCAGGTGTCCTCTGAGTGTGGGAAGGCTGTGCCCTAGTGCGGACGGCACATACTCCTGGAGGCTGGCCAAGCAACTTGATCTGCGTCCTCTACAGACACTTGTGGGAGCCCCAGCCTGTCCCCACGGTTCTTCTTCTTACTGTGTCGGGGTGAGGGAGCTGTGCACAGTGCTATGGTTTCATCCTCTGTACTGGGCAGCAGAGAGACCCCAATCTTTCCTGAGCCCCTTTCTGGTCCTRAATGTCCCCCACCAGTTCTTTCTCTGCTTGGACTTTCTTAAATTCACTTCCCAGACAGGCAGCTGGCACACCGGAGTGCCTCAGTGGAAATAAGCCAGGCATGGATGACGAATGCCACAGCTGGACATTYACCCTGAACCCAGACTGACCTGAAATTCCATGCCAGCCTGTCTGGGTGGACACGCTCCAGGACACCTGGGTGAAGTTGACGCTAGGCTACCTTCAGTCACCCTGAACACTAGCCCTCAATTCTGCAAGCCTCTCTGGGGTCTGGGGTGCTTGGTCTGGGTTCCACTGGCCTCCCCTGAGACAGTATTGAGCGAGTGGCCCACAGGACYTCATGATCCTTGTCCCTTCCTGCCAGTTCTGCTGTAAGGCTGAGTGGCATAYGGCTCTTTTCCCTTCCCTCCTCCCAGAGTCCTGTCATGAGAGCACAGACAGAGGTGCCTGCGGATACAGCCCGTCTGCAGCACCCAGCACAACTTACAGCATCATAGGAGACGACGGAGAACGAAGTCAGCTCTGTGCAAGGGCCAGCACCATTAGGGTCCGTGAGGATATTCATTCCAGCTGAAGAGTCTGGGACATTCATCAGAGCAAGGCCCAGAAGGTAAGGCTGACTGAGTCAGGTCCAAGTAGCTGGACATCAGACCCCAGTCTCCCTTCTTCTCTGGGACTGGCTTTTCCGAATCTGCAGTAGGGCTTGCCTATCCCTGACTGYGATACTGMCTTCTGTAGCAGCTACAGAACCTTCTTGAGTCTGCATGTTCAAAAGGCTAGATCCATGGAGGGTCTTACAGGACCTTGGTCTCATCCCTGAGTGAATGCAGATTCCCAAGGCTGGCTGGAGCTCCTCAGCACCTGCGACCATCCCCCATCGCACCTCTGCCAGGCTTTGCTAGAAATCTCAAAGGTCAGCTGTTCTTGTATTTCCAGAGCCTATTGATTTTGTCTGGGCTGGCAAAGCATCAGCAATGCTCTTACCGTTCACTTCTGTGGCTGCAATGGAAGCCAAGAGGAGACAGTTTCTGTCCCCRTCCATGGGGTCTGTAAGCCAACCTTAGGGCCAGGGCAGCCATGGGGCTTGCCACATACATCTGCCCCAGACTCCACCTCTTCGTTTGCCTCCAGTACCCGATGGTAATGCTGTCTCTCTKTCTCTCTTTGCAGGGCCTGAGCATGGCGGCACCTGCCCTGTGGCTGCTCCATCTAGCCTCTTTCCACCCCCAGGGCACAGAGAACAACTCAGCCTCCTGCAATAAGAGATGGTTGTGGGGCTTCCCAGCTAGAGAGCAGAGACGGCAGGTAGAACGGGAAAGGAGAAGATCAAGGGTATACTCCAGCAGCCCTGAAGAGCGTCATGGATTAACTTACTTATTCCCACACATGTCAAGCACACGGAGGACACAGCAGGCCGAACAGCCAGTTCTCCACAACCCTGGGATCATTTCTATGTCGGAGGAGAGTCAGGCCAGCTCCTGTCATGAAATGTTCCCTTGGGCCATCTGGGTGATTCTGGTCCTCACCTAGCCCCATCCAGGGCCATGCATTCATACTGTTCTCCTGATTTTCACAATCCTCCTGGCTTCAGCTGAGGCTTGATGGCCTAGAACATGGGAGAGTCAGGTGGTCAGGAGAGTTCTAGTTTCACTGATGACTCTCCTAGTCCACGAAAGTCCTTGGCTTCCAAACCACATCCTTCTGTAAAATGTGGCGGTTGTTTGCCTCCTGCCACAACCTAGAGCTGATCTGGGTGRCTTCCAAACCCTGAGATTCTGCTCACTTTGACCTGTCATTGTACTGACCACCATCTGAGTCACCCTGGCCAGATGGGCTCCTGTGGGGGGGGGGGCTAGGACACACGTCATGACATCCCTGGCTCTGGAGTGTCATCCTCAGGCTTCGTTTGTCCTCCATTCCAGATGTGGGCTGAGGCTCCTCCTCCCCCATCCTGCCCTCCTTGATGGAGGTCACACTTGCTTCTTAGACTTGTCCCAACTACTCCAAAGCAGGGAGTTGCTTGACCGCTACAGCAGGCAGAAGGGTCTGTTCTCCAAGAGGCAGCCTCTGCCGCCAGCATGGAGCCGAGCATAGCGAACCGGCCCTCGCTGGGCAAATGGAACCCGTTCCAGTCATCCTCATCGTCAGTCTTTGAAGCAAGCCCTGCAAAGGAGTGGGGATGTGCAGGGAAGTGCTGAATATCCCTCACCAGGGCCATTCAAGAGAGCCTGGGTACCCATTAACTAGAGCTCCAAAGGAAGAAGATGGACAGAGTCCAGCACAGATGTCAGCTTCTTTAAAATCCTCCATCTCAGGGACCTGGACAGGTGGCTCAGTGGTTAAAGGGGAAACTGTTCTCCAGAGAATCCAAGTTACAGACCCAGAACCCACATTGGGTTGCTTAGAACTGCCTGTAATTCCAGTTCCAGGAATATCTGACGCCCTCTTCAGGCACCCGTGGGCAGTACACTCTCATGCACAAACCCATACATAGGTTTATACATCTAGACATAAWAAAAAAAAAAAAAAAGAAAGTAAATTTTTTTAAAAAAAATCTCTTCTTAGCTCAAAACTGCAGCAAAAAAGCCTGTGTCTGGCACCTCAGACCCATCAGATCTGAGAGCTAGTGAGATTTAACTTTGCAAATCAACAAGCCACCACCCGCCTCCTGGTGCGCACCTTCTCACACGGAGTTCAAAATGAAAGCTGTTCATTAGAGCGACAGGTTTACTGGTGTGCACTGGGGACCGTGTGGGGCTGTTTCCCCCTGAGGAGGAGAAATCATGGATCTGAGGAGCAAGAACTCTTGCAGGGGACGACATTTTAGTGGCAACAGCTATGGGACAAGTTTTATTTGGGGATTTTTCCTCCCTGTGTCAGGAGCGCAGGAGAAACAGCTCCAATGAGCGTGGCTGCTGTGTTTTAATGGCCCCACCAGGACACAGCACTTGAAATTACTCCCATTGCTTAGAGCTCAGGATTGTTGCAGGGAGCCAGGTGTCTCTGGAAACTGGGTGTTTGCAGCCTAGCTTGGGGGCCTGTGCATGTGACCAAGAGGGTCCTAGATTACAGACAGGGGCATCTCTGACAGGCCATGTGATCAGGAGACATGTCCAAAGCCAAGCAGAACCTGAGTCTAATGGAGAATAGAAATGAGCACAGGGTCCATCTTTGAAGAAAAGCCAATTGAGAAAGAACAGGGCTAGGTGTGGGGGCTCAGCAGCCTGGACAGAGGACAGCACTGCCCGGAAGCCACGGAGCATAGCCTGAGGAGGAACCCTCTGGGCCCTTTGAAGTCCCTGAGCAGATCTGGTTGTTACATATCTCCACTCAAAATCAGACCTTCGGATCAGCTCTACTGCCTCATCTCTCCCAATGACGGAATGAAGCAGGGTTGCAGAAGGACAGACGTGCTCTGGCCTGAACAGTACTGAGTGCAGGCAGCAGGATGAGAGTCCCCTGGAGGGCAGTGACACCAGAGGCCACAAGAAACATGGACCCAGGCAGAAAGGAACCTGCAGCTTACTGCAAGTCAGGGGGTCAGAGCGGAGTCCCAGTGGGACTGTATACTGCTCCCCCTCTGGACCTCAGGACCTGATTCCCGGTGCAGAGCCACCTTCCTTCTCGCCTTGGRTCCCATGTGGGAAGAGTCTCTCCCTGCTCCTCAGCCTACCAACTCTGGTGGGATGAGACCTGGACCCCCTTTCCTTGAATGCTGGGCTGTAATATCAAGCTACAGCGGCTGGTTAGCTGCCAGAAGTAGGCAGTGGGCAGGGGGGGGTGCACAGGCATACCTGATACAGTAACTCCCCCACCCCAGCTTTCCCATCTTGGGTTGCGGCATGTTGGGACCTGACATGGTAGTTGAGAATCTTAGGTTCATGACATCGTTCAGTGGTTACCCTACCACAAGAGTGCGTATAATTTCTCAACCCTCACAAAGTCATTCAACAAGCAGCAAATTCCCAGGAGCCAACAATCAGGTTCAGAAGCACTAGAGAAAACAGAGAAAAGGCTGTTACTCAGCCACACACACCAGTGGCTTACAAGTTTAACTTGCAGAGTCCTCGCCAGAGAACACGGGACTCAGAGAAGAGACAGGACAGAAGGAAGTGGCTGTGGGCTTCCAGAGTGACACCTGCTGGGACAGTCCTCCAGACCGAAACTGGGCTGATAAGTGTTCTTTCCTGAGAGAATTTATTGATGTCTTTAGAAAGGGGACAGAGAGGGAAAGGGGGACAGAGAGAAAGAGGGAGAGAGAGAGGGAGAGGGAGGGAAGGGGGAGAGAGGGAGCGAGAGAGGGGGAGAGAGGGAGAGAGGGAGGGAGAGAGAGAGAGAGAGAGAGAGAGAGAGAGAGAGAGAGAGAGAGAGAGAGAGAGAGTCCTGCCTTTGCTGGTTTCATAACTGCCTTCAGCTTAGAAATGTTCGTGTCAAACAGCACATTTGGGGTGACATATTGGAGTTTCCTTCCACTCTCTCCTCCCCCAACCCCAAATGCACATATGAGGTYTCTAATGAGCGCTAGCTGCCTGTGGCTGGCACTGATGCCTTCAGTCCATCCTGAAAGTCAGCCAGCGCTTCACTGCACGGCCAGCTCCTAAGAAAAGAAGCCCAGCGCACTGTCCAGAGTGAGGARGYAGGTACCCTCTTTCTCGCTCCTCCAGACTCACGACACCCTCTTGTCTAGAGAGGCTGCAGAGGCCCCGGCTACTGTGCACTGGCTGAGACCTTAATGCAGAATTCTATATTCCTCAGGGACGTGTGCGGGTTGGCAGGAGAGACGGGATCGTCCCACTCAGGAGCGACTATGTCAGCCTGCCCCATRTGGCTGAGTCCAGGTGCCCTTTTGTCCACAGGGCTGGGTCCTGGGGACCCAATTCTCACTTCAATCTCTGTGGATGCTAAGGGAAGGAGTATGTCGGCGCAGTGCAAGGCAGCACTGCTGGAAGGCCTTGTTCGAATGGGGGTGGGATCTGCTGAAGTTTCCTAGTGGTAAAGCGGGACTAGATGCCCCCAGTCTCGATCCCCTGTCCCCTTCCCCCGGGGACAGGTTGCAGTATACTAGGTTTCGTGATGGGTGTGGAACCTTAGAGGTCGTAGAGCAGCTGGGTCCATGGCACATGATCGTCCCTTCATCCTCTGGAGGCAGAAAGGAAGTTCATGGTGTTGCCAGCTCTCCCAGCCCTAAGCGCTCTTCCAGCCCTAAGCGTGCTGATGGCAGATAACAGAGCCCCTGGACCGGCTAGTAGTTTTCCATCATTACACAGCAGATGACAGACCTCTGAGGAGACCAGGTCAGGTTGCGAGGATCCCTCCTCAGTTCTAAGCAATGAGACCGAGGCACTTTTCCAGAACCTTCTGGGTTGGATACTGGCCAGATTTCTCCCACCATCCGGAAGACCAGTGGGCAGGCCAACCAGCCACTGTCTCTGAGAGCTTATTACGACTCTGATAAGGAGCCTTGGCCAAGGCACCACACTTTATAGCTGATAAAATTTTCCCACACTCCGGGGACACGCCCACTCTCTCCGTTAGCTCTCCAGAGTACCCTCGTTTACAGATGGAGACATTCCGTAACGCGGAGGGGCATATGGCGACTGTACTTTCTGCTTGTTTGCTGTGAACCCCAAACTGCTGTAAAGACTAGGATCTCCTAAGCAAAATGCCACGTCACAGAGTCGGAGATCGCACAGGCCTCACGCCAGGCTCCTGCTTTTCTGCGTGTGTACATCTCCAGCCTGCTCCTCTCAGCACYGAACCATCGCCCCTCATTTGATGCGCCAGTGTTTGATCCATTTATCAATCTATGAATGCTGGGKCTCTTTCTAGGTTTTTTTCTATTATTAATAAGGCTCTTATAAACATCAAAAAAGCAAAAAGCACAACAGAAAGCCCCGAAAGGTCACACTTGTGGGGAGTCACAAAGCACATTCCCCATGGCTGAGCCGGCACGAAAGCCATATGCTTCTCCAGGGCCTCCACACYGTTTCCCTCACTTAGGAGCTGCCTCTGGGAGGCAGGATCCCAGCCTGGCCCTGCTACCACAGAACACATGGTTGCTACTTATCCCAAGGACACAGGATAGGCACATGGAAGGAGTGGCCTCTGAAGGAGCCAGGAGACGGGTCTCAGTCCTGTGGACTCACCCACAGTATCAGGACTTGTGCCATTTCATGGAGCCATGAGATGGAGCCATCTTGTGTCCCAGGTCCCTCCCCAACTACAGTCAGGGTTTAAGGATTTTGGCTATAGGCTATCTATCAAAGTGTTACTCCCAGAGTGTCAGCCTGCCTCTGGGACACCTCCCTCATGTTTGCGTTTGGTAAAGCAAGGCCCCACACCAAAGCAGTGTGGTAGAGAGGTGTGCTAGTTCATAGCCCTACTTTTCAAGTCATACAAAACCTTGTCACCCAAYAGCTGGGTGACCTGAGCAAGCCAGATATCCACCCTRGTTGAGCTTCCTCTTGGGAGGTAAGAGGAATTAGCTCATGATGGATGACTCTAGTGAGTGGGCAATGCCCTGAGCTCATGCCCTGACACAGCAAACCAACAAGCCGCTCTCCGCCAAACTTGAGATGTCCATGTCTGGAGCTAGTTCCTGCTCTGGACTGGTGACTTAGGCATACTTCCTGGCTGTGACAGGGATATACTGGGACAGATGAACAACGCTGGAAGAGTTGAAGAAGGCCTCATGACACTCTCTTCGGGCAAATGCTTCTATCTGCAGAGGTGTCATTGAGCAAAGGCAATACCAGGCCCCAGATGGGCTCTGTAGGCTGAAAGTGTGGCCAAAAGATAACAGTGAGGGTTGATGGGTGATCCAGAGAGCCACACATAACCTTCCGAAGAGTCCAAGGAGCCACTACTGGAGCCCATAA
Source organism: Apodemus speciosus (assembly GCA_002335545.1). NCBI lineage: Eukaryota > Metazoa > Chordata > Mammalia > Rodentia > Muridae > Apodemus > Apodemus speciosus. The sequence continues at coordinate 62,205 of BDUI01005010.1, forward strand.
CTCCCTTCCCCTTCTATTTTGTCTCAGAAGGCTATGTCACTATGGCCCAAGGTGTCTCATCTCCCATGCCCAAACGACTCCAGTAGTGATCAGTAACCTCTTCCACTGGTCATCTTCAGGGGCCTGGGCTCACTGGTCCTTTTCTCCTTGTTGGCTGTGGGCTCCCAGGTGACACGATAGAAACACTTCCATGGAACACCAGCAATGGGGGTAGTAATGATGCACAGGCAATTCAGATGGACTTCCTGCTGTCCTAAATGACATCAGCTTCTTTGGAAAATCCAAGAGTGAGATCTGGGATGCAGTGCCCCTCCCTCTTGAAACAGAGCTCTTACCTTCACTCCTGTGAAGTTGGCTGTTTCAACAAGTGATAAACGCCYGTGATGGGAGGGACTCAGATTGGGAGCAACCTTGGCACTGAGGAACCTCAGATAAACTTCTCCAAGCATCCGTCCCCCAGGTGATGGGATGCTTCAAGATGCATCTATCCACATGTACAAGTACCTGGGGGCATCCTGAGGTGCTACAGGCTGCCAGAGGGTGGAGAAGAGGCTTGAGAGAGTGTTCCCTCTATGGGTACTAGCTCCCCTAGGCCCAAAGTCTGCCCTCCACAGCTCCTCTCTGTGAGCTGGAAGATGATTCTGTTGAGTTCCAAGTCTGACAGCAGGTCTAGGGCCGGCTTGGACCTCTCCCACTTTCACAGCCAGGGCTTCCAACGCTTATAAAGTACCAACTGGACATCACCCATATGGGATGAAGTGTACCTGGGAAGCCAATATCCCAGGCCTGGGTCTGACTCAAAGCCAGGGCCAGAGCTGCCTGGGACTTGGGTCCAGTTGAGCTCAGGGTCTGKAACTCACAAGCTCCAGATTGCTGGTGACTCTAGGTCCTTACCCAAGCCTGAGGCAGGAGGATTGGTTTTCCTACCTATTCCAGCTCTATTGCTTAGATAGAGCTGAAATCCAAGGCTCACTGGAAGACATACTTGAACCATGTTTTACTCCTGCCTCTCTGGGCACAGCCTGAAGCCCACATGGACTGGCCCTTTCCAGTTCCCCTCTGCCAAGAGGGCAAATCCACCCTTGGCTGTCTGGCTGGGGCTGTCTAGCCAGGGCTCTTATTTAGCGATACCAAGAGTAAGATGATCGCTCTACTGTCTTTGCCTCCTATTGAATCCTTATGGAGGCAAAAACAACAATCAATTTTAAATAACGGCTTCATTTGAACCAATTCAAAGAGGGCTGATTTTGCTTCCAATTCGATTTGCGATGGCAGCACCCAGTAGGAAACCGGTAACTGAATTATTTTTCACCACAAACATTTTGGCATTTTATCTTCTGGGTGGGGTGATCTTAAAAGCTGCCTCATTGTTCAGAGTCGTTTCTAAGACGACGTGCCAAACACAAAGCAGGCTGTATTCATACTGCCATGGGTGCCAACCTGCCGCAGCTCCCACAGAAGGGCCGAGGGTCAGACGTGGATTAAGTCACGGATAATGAAGCACCTGGAGTGGYRTGCAGATCTTGGGCACTGACTGGGTCTGTTGGTCTAACCTTTAATCTAAGTGTTATTTGAAACGGGAGTGGAAGAGATGGCCAGACTAATCAGCATAGGTTCTGTCCACCAAACACATCAGTTTGAAGCCGTCCAGTGCTCTGAATCTGTTTGCTCAGCTCAAAACTGAACTTGACAATGGTAGTCACGATAATGAGGTTGGGGGCAGAGTGGTGGGTCATGGCCAGCATCTGGCTTCCATTATT
>BDUI01005011.1:47082-67799 GCA_002335545.1 Apodemus speciosus
AAAAAAAGAATTAGTCTCATTCAAGTTTTCTTTTAAAGGAACCAGAGCCATCAGCCTAAAGCATGCCTCCCTCTGTCCTGGCTTTATTCCTAGAGGTGCTCTCTCCTGGTCTGCGCACTTGGTAGGTGTTAGTTTCAGCTGCCTACCTAACACAAACTAACCTTACCTGGGAAAAGGGCAGCTTCAGCCAAGGAGCTGCCTCTATTGGATTGGTCTGTAGTATGTTTGTGGGGCACACTCCTAATTGCTGATTGACAGAGGAAGGCCTACCCCCCCCATGTCCTGGCCATGTGGCCCAGAGTTGTGTAAGTAAGGTAGCTGACCAGGAGACTAGAAGCAAGCATCTTTTGGAATCTGCTTTAGTTTCTGTCTCAAAGTTCCTGCCTTCATCTTCCTTTGATGATGTGGTTGGCGGTTTGAATAAGAATGGCCCCCATCGGCTCTTGTATTTATATTTGAATGCCCAAGTCACCAGGGAGTGAAACTGAAAAGATTATAGGGTGAGTAGTCATGGTCTTGTTGGAGGAAGTGTTTCTCTTCAGGTTGGAGATTTCAAAAGCCCATACCAGAGTTTCTCTCTCTGCCTAGAACTCTCAACTACTTCTCCAGCACCATGTCTGCCTGCATGCAGCCTCCCTGAGAGTAGACTAATCTCTGAAACTGTAAGCAAGCCCCCAATTAAATGTCCTCTTTTATAAGACTTGAGATGGCCTCAGTGTCTCTTCACCTCAATAGAACAGTCAGAGGGACTAAACTGTGCTTCARAATCAGCCCTTTCCTCCTACGGTACCTTTTGATCACCCTGTTTACGCCAGCAGCAGAAAGRAAACTAGGGCAGTGGTTGTGTTTTTAATCTCCAGCACACTATCCCTTCGTGCGAAGGTTGAGGACAGTGGCCTCCAAGTCAACCAATCTGCCAGGCTTTTCTGATGTGTMCTTGATTCTCTGTAGGGTGCTGCCGGAGAGGTGGGATGGGACTGGTCCTTGACATCACGCTCCTCTTCAGATCTTGATTGAGATTTTTCTGTTCCCGGTGGTTTTAAGATTGCAGCAGAAAGTTTGATGATGGTAGGAAGCAGGAAGAAATATAATGGCAACAAAATATATAAATTATRCTTAAGAGCACTGGTAGTTTTTAAAAAAAATCATAACTCATCGGATGTCATTTTTTAAATTGAGCAAATCTCTAGATATGTATGACTCTCCTTCAGTACATTCAGGTAGCTCATTCTTTCCCCTTTCTTGTGTGTGGTGCTATGATTTGAACCTAAGGCCTCACACAGGCTAGGTAAGCACTCTTCCACTGAGCATATTTCCAACATAATGTGGGGGGAGGGGTTGRATGGACTTAGGACTTTTCAGCTTTATTTGAGGCAAAACAAATTGTATTCAGTAGACACTGCACTTTGAATTTTACAGGTCTCAATGAAATACTTTCTCAAGATGCTGGACATYTGGAATCAGCTGAAACCCTTGATCAGCCATTCACTCATATGGGTCAACAGACCCTAGTCTGCATGGACTCTGTGAAAAGTGATGGTTTTTGGTGAGCTGAGCTTATCAGAATGGAAGTAGCATTGACATTTTCGGTACTGAACATTGTGCTATTGACCTGGCCAATGACTACCCAGGGCATTAATTCTCAGACAAAGGTACCATTCCAACGCACAGGATTCAAGGACCGTTCCTTCACTTAAGGATATTCCAAGGATGCTTTTGCTCAGAAGTTGTAGCATAGTTTGACATTCTTTCTCTTTTCTATTCCCTTGAAGTGCATAAAATCCATCTAATTAATCATCTTACACCATCTCCCTTATTATAAAATGAACATGATAAATGATAATAATTGCTCACAGTCTTATAATAATTCTTAGATTTGGTCAGATCTAGAAAGCTCGGAAATCTCTCTGCAGGCTCAGAATTATTTCACTTGTTTCTTGCCTTGGGAGAGAATGACCAGCAGTGGTCTTTTAAGATGCAGATAAATCCAGTCTCCTGCTTACGTGGGTCAAGTAATAAATTCTGGATACCATACAGTTTATGTTACAGTTCATTATCTTAAAAAGTCACAATTACTACGAGTACAGATTGAGTTCTTCAATACCTACTTAAAGTAAATTAGTTATAGAATTAGTTTTAAAATAGATTATTTGGTGCCTCGGGCTTTAATTAAATGGCATACAGGGCCCGGTTCAACAGTGAAATAAAATGTGAGCTTTGCAGTGGGAGAGAGTGGAGAGGAAGTAGGTCTCCATGACAGATGGAGCCTCCAGCAGGGCAAGGCCTGTGTCGTGGTGGTTCTGTGGCCGTGCGAAAGACTAACACTGAAAACATCTGTGAATGTTATGTCCTGCCCTGTGACTTAAGATTTATCAGAGCCTCGGTTAAGATTTTCAGATGAAGGGGAAGCCGAAGGTAGGAGGCTCCAGTCTGCACAGGCTTTTCACACTGAGGGTCTGGGAGATATGCTGCAGTCTGAATGGGAAATGCAGATGTTCTGATCGCCTTCTGCTTCAGCATTTTTAATGTTCTCCATGGCAGCGTTCACTGTTTCCAAAGGGTTGTCGAGGCGAATGCTCTCTTACTAGCTTATAACGCAACTGGAAAAGTGGTCAGTCTGTGTGAAAAAGAACCGGAGATACCTAAAGACATGGAGAGCTTCAAGCCCAGGACTTTGACGTATTTTATGCTGGCTTCAGAAACTGTCAAAGAAAATGGCATCAGGAAAACAAAGTCTCTTCTGCAGTGGGGTGGGGTCTTTTCTTATTCTTGGGTGTTTTTCTCTTTTGGTATGTGTAAACCTTGACAAGGTGTCAGAGTGATGAGACAGATATGCAGGCTAGTTCTTGCTTCTAGGTCACATGTCATTTTATTCTTTTATCTCCTATTACATATCATTAATGAGTCAGCAACTTACCCCAATGGATTTGCATAGTGGTCCATAACATGTTTGTGCCCCCCGCCCCGGGTGTATTTGTCTAACCAGATGTAGTTAAGCATTTCTGAAAAGAGGATTCTGTCTTGTTTTTGTTTTTGTTTTGTTTTGTTTTGTTTTTAACTTAAGCTATCTAGTTATTAGGACAAACCCTAATTCCCAGCAGTTATTTCTGGGATATCTGGTTTAGGCAGAGAGGTGAGGGGAAACTGAGTTGAAGTGGTCTGATTGCCCCTGCACATTTCCTGCAAGACAACCTAAAGTTTTTAGATTTCTTGGGTTGTTTTGGGGGAATTCATGGCTTTAAACAGTTTTCGTAAGTTACCAAATGTCTTCAATTCAATTGATCCAGGACCATAAAGGTCAAACGATGTTATGAAAACCTCCCACATAGAACAGCAATATATTACACACACACACACACACACACACACACACACACACCCTGAGGATTTTTTTGAAGACATGGTCTGGGGATTGGGGGGTGGAGGTGGGATAAGTCACAGCCCTGGAGCAGTCACTTCTCACTGCCTTCCCTCTGAATTGGCAGCTGAGGTTCTGGGCCAAGGACAATGGCTGGTGAAAGCCACCGATTCTGATGGCTTGTCTTGAAGCAGGACCTGGCCAGAGGACTTTGCTGTTATTGACTTATTCTGCTGTAGAAAGCCCAGGTGTTATTAGGTGCACGATGAGTTTTTTAAAAGGCCCCTTGAGCCAGGTGACGGCTGTGAATGGTGCTGAGTCCCTTTCTCGAGTTCCCATACTCAGAAGCCCTGGGACTCCCAGAGTTCCAGCAGCTGACAAAGCAGTTCCCAGGCTGCATCCTTCATTCTGGAGCGCCCTCAGTCAGCTCTAGTCCCTGCAGGGGCTGCTTTCTTTCACTTTTAAGGACCTCCACAAATACAGTCCGGAAAAACAGCAAACCGAAAGAAATGTACTTATAGGCTAATCTGTACCCACTCTCTTAGTGTTTCTTCTAAATTACAAACCTGCTGTGGCGGATGGTTTCGATCTGTGCTGAGACATTGCGTTCTTGCAACCTTTTTCAGTCCATAGCTAGATTTCKTTATGGCCTTTCTTCTTGCTAAGTACAGTGGCTAAATGATACCATCACCACCGACTTCTGTCATGGAGTAGGAGGGGATTAATGAGACAGTGTTTGCGAAGCTCGGTGAGGCTCTCCCAGCAGGCGTATCAACGTGGGTATCTGGAGCGGGCACTCATTTGTACCCGCGTATCTGGTTCACATAGTTTGGTATCTTTGAGGCAATAATTTGGAAGGCACAACCCTGTTGCCCTTCCCTTAGTAAGGGAGAGCGTTTTGCTTGGAGCTGAGTTATTTTTCCACCCTTTTGGCCTTGCTGAGCATTTTAACGATCGGTTCCATGCTGCTTGTCTCTAATCTGTGGAGAGATGCTGTCGGTACAAACTGTACTGTGAGGCCGTGAGAAAATTACACCCCAGCCCATACGGAAGGGGAAGGGCTGCTGTTGGTTCCAGGGTGTCTGCCGGGACCGCTGTTCAGAATGTGTGTCTGAAGGAGGAGCTCATTCTAATTCTTGGTGCACAGGTGACTTAATAAGTGTGTGCATTGAGACCAGGAGCTGATGTTTCAGAGATGTGGCTCTCTGTCACCTCAGGGTGTTCTTAATAGCAGCACCAGGCTTTTTTTCCTCCCTTTCATTTTCGTCAAAATGTATCAAGGGCTGTCATCGCTTCTCAAAGAAAGCACTTATTAATATGTATAAGGTAAGACTGTTCTTTCTAAGAATTAACTTGACTCACAACCATTACCTCCGACAGCAAGACTGTGGAAAAAGAAGGCAATGCTCATATCTGCTCACCTAGTGTGTGTTTCTCTCTCTCTCTCACACACACACACACACACACACACATGCTCATTGAAAACAAACAATTAAAACAATTAAACAAACAAACTTGCATTTTACCTTCCCGAGGCAGAAAATGACATCTATTAGTGCTATATAAAATGCAGTCCCTTGTTTTTTTATGGTAGCATTTGATAGACAATTATATATAATATATTTGTAATATAATATAATTATAAAATTATAATATTTTAAATATAATATTTATATAAAAATGTATCTATATGTAATTTATATAGGTAATTATACATATATGGCTTTTGAGTGCAAGCATGCTTCATTTTACTTTATATTTAAGTAGTTACCAGAAGCGAAATAATGGCACTCAAGTTACTAGTGTTGAGGTTGGATTTTGTTTGAGCTCCTTTTAAAAGCTTGATGGTCAGTAAGTCCAAGCATCTGTTTTGCAGGGATCCAGCTGAGCTTACAGTTTTCTCATGACTATTCTGTTTTCACCTCTCCTTTGTTAAAACTGTTAATCCGACTGAATGTTTAGTCAGTTATTTATTGGGGCTTTGCTCAGCATAGGTGCCTTGAGGAGTCACAGAGAGGTGAGGGCTTGGCTTTTCTTCTGCGCTCTAATTGTGGCAGCCGGTCCTTGAGTGTGTGCTAAGTGGGTAGTTCTTTATAGTCATTATCTCCACTAATTCTCATAAGAACACTTCGGGCAGAGTATTAATTATTATTATCCTATTTTGCAGATGAAAGAGTAGGGACATAGAAAAGCTAAGCCACTTTCTGAGAGTCTTCTTTACAGCTTGTACGGGGAAAGACTTGGCTTTTTCTTTGAGGATTATAACAGTTCATTAGAATGGCCACGGTCGAGTGCCACAGATGGAGTGGCTTCATCTGCTGAAGCCTTTTGCTCATAATTCCACAGACTACAAGTCCAAGACCAAGATTGGCAGGCCTGTTTTCTTCTGAGGACTCTTGCCTTGGCTTATAGATAGCTGCCTTCTGACCGTGTCTTTATCGGGTCTTCTCTCAGCAATTGTCTATGTTCACATTTGTTCTTCATACATAAACCCCAGATGTGTTGGATCAGGGCTCATATGACCTGCTTACTGGGCTATGGAAGGTGTCTTCTTCAATTACAGCCACATTGGAAAGTAATGGGGTTAGGATTTCCTAACCTAGTTGCCACAAAAAGTTTAGCTCACTACAGTTCAAAAGAGAGGACTAACATTCTCTCTGCTTGTCTCTGCTCTCTTAGACTGAGAAATGCAAGAGTCCCAGTGTTGGGAAAACCAAAACTTTGAAAATGCAAAGGCCTAGAAGAGACTTGGAGCTTCATTTTTCTTTCTTCTTCTTCTTTTTTTAAAAATGTTTTTAATAGAAATAGATTTATATCACTTTCCCTGCCTTGCCGGTCCCTCCCGTGTCTTCCAGCTACCTCCCTTCAAACTTTTCCCATGCTTCTTATCCTCAAGTTGACAGCCTTTTGTAATATTATTGTTAGTTACATTTGTATGTATGTGTATATATACAAGTATATAAAACTAAAACACACTGATTACTCTGAATTGAACAAAGAGAAAGGGGTCATGTAATGCAAACATCAACAGACCGCGGAGAGCTGAGCCACAGTGGATAGATCTATATCACAGCTCCCGCRTTTATGGTTCAGGTAACATGAATGAAGAATGGACAGAGTAGAGAATACGAGCCGGACTAGTACCTGGAAGTCTGCGGAGACACAGTCTTCCCTAGAGATGGCTATGTAAACAATGCCAGAACAATGGATATATCAATAAGACCGCTAACATAGAAGTGGGCAAATTTCATAGAACCCTAACCCCAGACAAAGAAGTATAGGAATGCCTTTCTTTCTCCACTGAAATCCCATCACCACCACCTAATAGCTTTTAATGAGGGAAGTGCCGAGGAGAATACAGAGTGGCTTAGTCCCTTTACCAAGCAACAAAAGAGCACAGAATAGCTTTGCTATTAGAGAAAAGGAAGGGAGAAAATTGTCTGTGTGTTACAGAGGAAGCAGTATTGCCAGACAAATGGCTAGGCAAAGTCAACAAACCAGACAACAGCTGGCAACGCCTGCATCTAGTGATGCCGCCATTGTAGGGATTTCCCACAGCATCTTTCTTTTGTCCGATAGAGCGCTCATGAATCAGCTGAGATTGTCACATCCATGTGGAGGGAACGCTTACTAAAAATGGCCTTGGTAACACTCAAATATAATTTGTTTTCCTTCCTCCCTTCCTTCCTTCCTTCCTTCCTTCCTTTCTTCCTTCCTTCCTTCCTTCCTTCCTTTCTCCCTTCCTTCCTACTTATTTATTTATTTGGTAGTATCTGGGTCAAGAGAGATGCCTTCACATTTAAGGGCACTGGATACAGTTCCAAAGAACCTGGGTTGGACTGTAAACACCTACACGGTGGCTCACACCACCTTCTGCAGCTCTGCTGTCCTCTTCTGGTCTCCATGGGAACACAGAAMACACATGGCACASAGAGACATAAATACAGGGAAAATATATCCATACACATAAAAAAATACATACGTGAGAACAGTAAAAATAGAAGTCGTACTTTAGTTTTYGAGTAACAGAAAAAAAGTTAGAATCACAAGGAGCTCAGCATTCAATGAGCTCATTAGCTCCCGTTGTCCACAGGGCTGTCCACAGGAGTCCTGGAGGTTTTGCTGACTTGCTAATGTATTGGTGGATGGGGGCTGAGCCAGGACTTGGTGGTACCAGTACTGATGCCATCACTGTCTCTACATAGGGTTGCCCCAGACAACTCAATTTTCAGAGTGAAGACATAAGACTTGTCATCTCAACCCCAACACGGGAAGTGAGTAGTCCCTGAGAATTCCAGTGGGTGTTAAATGAGGCAACACATGCAGGGACACTGTACACTTTCTTTCAAGAATGAACTTCAAATACAAGTGCCCTCCTGTGCAGGATGCATGGAGCCTTGTTTGAGCCATTATATCCCTTCCCACATATCTGAGACTATTTTGGCTCGTCCTCAGGCTGTGCATTTGAACAATACATTTCTATGTGGAAACACAGATTGATTTTTTTTTTCTTGTCAGTGTCTTTGAGGACAAATCCCCACCTCAGCTTATTTCTTTTTCTAGTCACCTCTAGGCTGGAGAGTTGGGGACAGGTTACAGGAATGTGCTATTTTCCAGTCACCGACTTTGTCTGTTCATACCTCCCGAGGCTGGGTTAACATTCCTCCGCAGGTTTCATCAGTTGACTGAGTGGCCAGGAGCCTTCAAGACAGAGTAGGTTTCACAATTGAACCTCTGGCAGTGTCAAGTACCCATCTTTGTAAAAGACCCTCTCCGACCTCTTCTCCAACCAGACACAGTGTCCTTCGGCCCTGGGCAACCCCGGGAAATGCACTTGTGACTAGAGCAGACTGGGATCCCAGTCACTGTCAGTATAACAGTAACTGGTGAGCCTTGCTGGGGTGGCGATGGTGAGACCGGACTTTTGGCTCTGTTCCTGGGGTACCTTGGAAACTCTGGGTCCTAGTCAGCTCATTGTCTGCCCCACTTTGAGTTAACTGTTCCAGATACCACACTAACCACAGATAGACCAAATCCCTCTCTTTCCAGGGATTCTCTCATTTGAGAACAAAATGCTAAGTCCCAGCAAACTCCCTGCCAGTCTTGCCTCATCTTGCACTTTCTTCAGACACATGAAAGAATGCTAGCAATTACTGGGGGTTGGAATGATGTGGCGGTTGTTCCATTCTGTTGAAGACATACATGATGACATAGGCAGTCTCAGATCACCTACATGTTCCCTTCTAGCTAGTGGCATGCCCCTCTCCTCTCTGAGCATTCCAAGGCTGAGCGGAAACATGAGACACATAGTCATCTGCTGTTTTGCTCAACTTCTGTCAAACTTACTTGGGTTAGAATTTCTCAGTGCCTGAAGACCGTAAATTTGTCCTCCTGTGTAACTGGAGCCACCAGAGAGTACCATTGGTAGTTTGTAAATTCAACATTCCTGTGATGATCAGTAATTCATTTGTGACTCCTCCTTTCGGGGGCACACTACAACAAAGAAGTGATTACTCCGTGGGTGAGATATTAATATTCCCCAGTCTCCAGTGTCTACTGTGCTGCATTGTCTGTGGCCTCCTGTTCAGTGCTTCTCCATCTAGTTGAAAGGGAAGCCTGCACGCCTACTACTGAGCACACTGTGGGAGCCCTCCCCAGGCTTCAGCCCTTCTCCCTGAATCAGCCAGAGAGACTTTTATTCCCTCTGATGGAAAAGGCTTTGAAATAAGTGGCGAAGGTACCCAAAGACCAAGATTTTCTTTTCATGCCTTTCAGAAACTTTTTTTTGGGTATTTATTTCAAAGACTTAAGTGTTCTTTGGGGGGCCCCTAATCATCCTAAGCCCTGGGAATTTACTTCTCTGCAGCTCCCCGCCCTCCCCCAAGCAGGCCCTGCACGGAGCAAAATAATTGTCTGTTTCTGCAAGCAGCCTCCTGTGCAGATGGAGCCTGATTAGCATGTGTGCTTGCAGCAGGCCACTGCTCCAGCCACATTTGGAAATCCAGCCACTGAGAGAGATGTGGGCTTGACATTCATTAACATTCTTGGGCTCCCTGGGAAATACACATAATAGGGTAAAATTGCCATTAAGGAGAGCAACACTTGAGGGAAATAYCCACTCAATAAAGACAGAGATTCTTCTCATCAACAGCTGAGGAAAAATCCAGTTGCCATAAAGGGTAAAAGAGACATCCTCTTAATATGAGTGGAGATGGCCAGAGTTCAGCAGGTTTGCTGTTCTAATGAGTCCCATCGTCCTGTGCTGGATGGCAACCGGCTTATTGGTATGCAGATGTTTCTCCGGCATATTTTGGTCTCAGCAGATCCCAGTACCAGCTTAATGATTTCTTTCCCCAGGGTTGTGTGTATTAACCTTAAGAAAAGGCAAACACTAAAGGAGCTGGTTTTAACAGTGACATAGCCTTTAAGTCAAAACTTCTTTTTTCCTGCCTAGGTTAGAGGAATTGAATCTTGATACTTCCTTTTTCTTTGTGTGGAGGGTTCTTAGTGGAATACACAGTAACCTGAACTATAGATAATTCCTACTTACCCCTCTGCATTTCTAGGGTATACTGTGTTGACTATTTCCTATTGTCCTTTATATTGAATGTCATAGGACTGTGTGTTATATGTGCTAAACTGATATGAGTTCTTACTAACTTTGGGAAGTCAGCCAAAAGTAACACTAAAGGTTGTTTAAATAATACAACCTTTTACACATTAAAGAACTCACTTTGAAGGGACTTGAACCCAGTCAACTCCTTAAACTGGCATGGACTCAGGTATGGGTCTACGACACACAATGTCAAAATCCGTCTCATTTGACTGATTGAAAGACTTCATTTAGCAGTCTTGCAACTACCATCCTTGACAAGTCGCAGGGAGGAGCAAGGCCCCCTGCTGAGCCTGTCTTGCATAAAGTTATTGCTCTATTGAATAAGCTATCCCTAGTGACAGGCGGTTCCACCAGCTGTGGAGCCTTCATGTCCTTTCAGGGATGTCCCCAAATTTGTGCACACACTATTTTGATTCCTTTGTCTCCAAATGGTCTTAATTTGATATCAGGCATCTGTACCGTATTTCCATTTAGTCAGAATCAGCACTGACACATCTCAGTGTTGACAACCTTAGGAAAAGGCAAACGCAAAAGCTGGTCTTAACAGTGACATGGCCTTTAAGTCAAAACTTTTTTTTTCTGGCTGGGTTAGAGGAATTGGATCTTAATATTTCATTTTTCCTTGTGTGGAGGGTTCTTAGTGGGATATATAATAACCTGAGCTATAGATAATTCCTACTTACCCCTCTGTATTTCTAGGGTATATTGTTTTGATTGTTTCCTACTATCCTTTGTACTGAATGTTATAGGATTGTGTGCTAAACTGTGTTTGTGTGCATTTTATAATTCACGATATATTTTCACATAACATTTTCCAACTTGATGTTCACAATGTGCCTTTATGGTAGGTGATTTCTGCAGTTTGTCGATAGGGAAACTGAGGCTCATGAATTTTATTACTGGAAAGCAGCCGAATTTAGACTTGCAGCTATAATGACCTTCTTTTTAATGAGCTTCTTCTCTTAATTGGATTCTTTTTATTAAAAACATTCGTTTGTTAAGACGAAATCCAAAATATTGTTTTAAATATCTAGAGCTAAGTGGCTGCAGTAAGATTTCCACATTTGTTGAACAGCAAATATTTTTTCTTGGCAGAATGAAATGTGTACGTTTGTATGTATGTGCATGTGTGTATGTGTGTGCATGTACATGTAGGTGTTATATGTTCATGTGCACACAAGAGAATATACACCCATGAGTGCACATTAGAGGCCAGAGGAAGATGTCAGGTATTCTACTCTATCACTCTTGCCTTAGTTCCTTGAGACAGTATCACTTACTGAACCTGGAAGTGTGCAGGCATGCATCAAGCCCTAATGATCCCCCTGCCTTCATTCCTTATAGTTCTATGTATAAAACCATGTGGCCACATTCAGCTTTTTATGGGAGTATGTTATGTAGGTGTTCAAACTCAGGTCCTCATGTTTGCATAGCATGTGCTATTGTTACCCACAGAACCATCTGCAGTCCTAACAGAACGATTTTTAAAAAGGTAATTACTGGGCCAGTGAAACGTCTCTGTGAATGAACACATTTGCTGCCACTCATGATGACCTAAAATTGATCCTGGAGGTCCCCAGGAACCAAGTCCTGCAAGTTTGATCTCCACATATGCGGGATAGAGAATAAACAAATAGAGTAAAAAGTAAAAGTTGACTCTTTTCAGGAAGCCTGTATTCTCACAGACTATCAGGCTATTGCTTTCTGTAGATGTTGCCAGGCCAGCTGGTGGCTCTTAAATTTCCCTGCTTATGCTGGCCTCATCCCTAGGTCTTCCTTCTGTTTGGGTATGGCCACCTGGGTTGATCTCATTCATAATAGCCTAAGTGCTGTGTGCACTGTATAGACATTTTACAATAAATCTATAGATAGCACTCTGAGCATTATTTACAGCTCTGAGAAAGTGCGTGATTACTACAGACACTGGATGTGGTGGCTGAGGCGACAACTGTCTGCAGGTGGGAATGATGTGAGAGTAGGCATGATTCATGATCTCTTCATGTAACACGCTGGAATGTCTGATACAATTAAGTGCTAATGGAATCATGCATGGAGGGTTACTCTTGGAAGCCATGATGGTCAGAAGGAGAGGAATTAAAGTGATGTGGCCAATAATAATGATGAGAAGACAGATGGAAGAAAATACAAATGAGGTGATATTCTTCCCTTCCATATTACTGAATCAAAACTTAACATCTACATTTGAGAAATCAGAAAAAGAGATGTTGAGCATTTTTATGATTACCAATGACCAAACTCAGAACTTAACTGGTAGTGAAATTCTGAGTCAGGAGAAGGGTCAGAAACTTGCTGTTTTCTTTCTATTCTACACAATCTGATTTTGGATGTTGTACATTAAATCCTTTCCAAGAGTCAATGGAAATATTGCTATTGCATTTCTACTCTGGGTTGCTTGAAGTATCTGTGTGGAAACCAGAGTGACTGGTTAAACTGACAGATGAGTTATGACTCCATAACTGAGTTAGACACTGGTGGCTAAGCTAGTGTGCAGCCTGGCCCCTGATCACCAGATACTGGCTGAGCTGCTTGAGAGTAGTAACAAGAAATGGCCACAGCCTATGCCAGGCTCTGAGAGACAGGGTGAAAGTAGTGACCTCTCCAGTAATTACATGTGCCACAGGTGAGGGTCTACTCTTTTCCTCTGTAATAAATAGGGGTTAAATTATAGACTCTGTTTTGAATTTTTACAAAGTTTTGATTTCTTCTCTATAGTCATTTCTATCCTATTTTTATTTGTGAGATATACTTAATTATAAATGTTTCAACCTGCCATCACTGTCTTTCCTGGATAATCTAAGAGTATACTTTAGAATAAGCTGTTCTTTCTAGGAAACGTCTATCTAATATCCAACAGCCGTCATGGATTATTATCCAACAATCAACCACGCTTGTGTCCTGAACAGTGATGGTATGACCCAAAAGTTGTGATTTCATTGTTAATAGGGTTATTGTTTAAATTACTGATCTGATTCAGGAGGGTTCAGCTTTGGGGAACTAGATCCAAAACATATTCTCTTCCACTGAGACAGTTTACAGTTTGAACTACTTATTACTGGATTAAGATGGTTTTTGAATAGTCTGTCAGATTTCCTGCAAACAGAAGAACTTAAGCAAAGACCATCCGGCAGTCGAGCCTCCTCCAAGCAGCTTGGCTGTACCGTGCACTGGCCTTCATCCAACCCATCCTCTCAGACATCCTTTACTGTCAGACTTCCTTAGGATTTCACTTACGAGAGTTTTGGAATCAATTTACATGCAAGAAACTAAAAAAAAAAAAAATTCCCATCTTCCCCATCCTCTTTCTGTGCTTCTAGCTTCAGTTTTAGTTTGGTTCCTGGTAAGTCTGGATTAAGGTGAGGGACTCAAAGCCAGATTGGAGTATCTTAAGCATAAGGTTTTATGTTGTCTGTATACTTACTGCATGGCTTGTGAGCAAGGAACTATTCAGAAAAGCTTTCCAAATAGTAGAAGAAAGTTTTTCCATAGTCTTCTGGCTGCTCCATGGGTAGCCGCAGTTGTTTTCCTCATCACCAAGCTTTGCTCTGGCCGTTCTCATTGAATGGCCATGACCATACACATAAGTGATTTGTTGCTTCATGATGTAGATACATTTATTGCTCCTTGAGGAAGTAAAACACAAACTCTTTAGGTTCAAACATCAGAAAACACCAGATTGTGAATCATTGAATGGAGAGTGTTTACTACCTGATATGGACTGTAGAGAAAAGTCAAGGAAGAAAGAGGCTGGCTCAAACTAAAAGGTTATTTGGAGGAGAGGAGGGGGCTGGGAATAGGAAAGGACTGGATTGTGGTAAAGAGAGAGAGATAGAGACTGTCTTAGTCATTATTCTATTGCTGTGAAGAGACGTAATGACCAAGGCGACTCTTAAAATAAAGCACTGAATTGGGGACTTGTTTTAGAGGGTTCGTCCATCATAATCATGTTCAGAAGCAGATGGGCTTGGCATTGGTGCAGTAGCTGAGAGTTTTCCATTCTGATCTAGAGACAGAAGGAGGGATATGCTGGATCTGGCTGGCACTTTTAAAACCTTAAATCCCGTCCCTAGTGACTCACCTACACCTAGGGCCCCATTACTCCAGAAAGGCCACACCTCCTAATCCTTCCCAAATAGTTCCACTAACTGGAGGCCAAGCATTCAAACATATGAATCAATTAGGGACATTCTCATTCAGGCCATCATAGTAACCAACTGATTAAGGCCAGGCAGGAACTATTGGAGCCAATAATTAATCTGAGTTCATTGTGAACTCAACATACTCACTCAATTCTGCTTTATCCTTCAGCCTTCTTTTAGTGATAAGTAACTGGGTGCTAATATTAATAAATATGAATAAATGTGTCCTTTTTCAAAGCCCCTGTGCCCTGAGGTGGGGGGGGGGGTTGAAGATGCCAGAATTGACTCATGGCTCTCCAGATGCTTGCATGAGCTTCAGTAGTAAATCTCCTCTTGCAAGCAAGACACCCCAGCTAGACTACAAGGCTAGAGGAAGGCTGGAAAGCATGGCAGGAGGAGCAATCCCAGTCCCTTCCACCCGTGATGAAGCTTCTCTTTATAGCACGAGAACTACTTGCTTCTCTGGAGATGAAGTAGGTTTAGGGAGCTTTGTTCTTATTTTGTTCTTTTGAAAAAAAAGTGAAAATGAAAATATCCCATTAAAAGGAATTTCTTCATCTCGAACTGTTGACTGCTATGCCACTTAATTTTAGCTTGTTAAATTTGGGATCTTGAAACAAAATCCCACACACAAACGTTCTCTGGGCCCATGGCATTTCCATTTGCTTGTGAATTGGATTAGTTTTCATTTATCTTAAGCTCTTGCCTCTCATTCCCTTTTGTTTTGAGATACTTAGCAAATGTTGACAGTTATGGTTGGCTTATTAAGTCCCCTCAGTTATGTAAATGATTTCAGTTGGTTGCTTCACTATTAATTGAAGGAAGCTTTAAGTTTTCTGGTGTATCTTAGGACTTACTAGTGAAATATTGCTTACATTGCATTTCATTTTTTTCTTCAGGCTTCAAGCTGACCTTTATTTTTTCTTGTCCTGTTTAGCTCTACACTTCCTTTTTTGAATCTGCCGTTTGCTTGACATGAAAAATGAACTTGTACAAGTGTCGACCCAGTGGTGTCTTCTCAGTCTCGTTCTTCTTGGTCGCTCTGCTGTGGCTGACAATGCTCCTACCAGCCTCCAAACCTCCTTCACCTTCGGCTTTTACAACAAGTGTGTTCTGGTCTGTTTTTCTTTGTGACCATTCCTTCTTTTCTTGATCTTCTCTACATGCTATCCTATAAAGTATTGCTTCGCACTGTAATCCTTGCATGTTAGTAACAGTAACTATGCAACATACGTGTTACATACATGTCACATACATGGTACATGCACGGCACATTCATGTTACACACATCACAACATGTGACATACATGCAGCACACATGTTACATAGATGTGACATACATGCTCAAGCTCTTTAAGCCTTAAGGGAACTAGAGAGTGAGTGATCTGAGGTACAAGTTACACACTTGTTACTCAGTTGGGCTCCTCAGTTTTTCTCTAACGCCATTGGGATTTTGTTCTGTGCATTATGTGAAACTGAGTTACTTGCTTCTAGATAACAGTGAATTTAGGTTAGTAGAATAAAGGCACAGGTTAAGGATGAGGAAAGCTGAATCCAAGGGACAAAGTGTCAGCAAGAGCAATGAGCAGAAGATCCAGAGAGTTTGCAGAGAAGTCAAGGAGAGGGTGTTGGACAGATGTGAGAAACAGCAAGGCTTTATATGCCCAGCATTGTAACAGGATCTCAGGATCATCTGTGACAGCTGTCACATATCAGGAACAGAAGTCAGGAACCCAAACATTCAGTTAAGGCTCGGGGGATTCTGGAGCAGAGTTATTAAGAAATAATTGAGAAGCCAAAATCAGAGCACAGGCAACTTCTCCTAAAGACTCATATGGTCCCATCAGATTTGTGATGGCCACTCTCAGTGAGGGAGGAGAGAGGTGAAGAGCTGTGGCTACTTATGAGGTTCACTCTGAGTTAAACAAAGTTGAGTTCCAAGCTGCAGCCAGGCCAAGAAGCCTCATTATCATTACTTTACCTTATTTCCAACCCTCCAATGATAGATTTGTCCTGTCTTTTCACCCTTATTTTGTCTGGATAGAAACTGACCTAGAGATTATGTTGCTTTTACTTCTACTCGTGTCTACCTTTGGGCTCCTCTCTTCTCAAAGCCATGCTGTATTTCCTGGGTAGTCTTCTTTCAATCCAAATATCATGAGCTCACTCCTCTCATCAAGAATGTGGTCAGGAATCCTTGCCAAAGAAGGATACTAACTCAGTCACCCATAAATCACCTAGCCATAGTATGCACAAAATGGTTTCCTCATTGCTGGATGTATACACTCAATCACTCATGTGTCCCTCTCTCCCTCCTTCCTTCACCAAACCACTGGAACAGCACCATTTCCCCTGGGTATATCTTAATTTACAGAACATGAGGATGTGCATCTCTTGGAAAGTGGGAATCAAGGCCTTTGATCAGGTGACCTTGGGATAGAAGAATATTCTAATTATCGAAGAGGACATGACATAATCGTAARGGCTCTCATCTGAAGAGGGAGGCTGAAAAGAGTCAGAGATGATATGATGACTGAAAGGGTCCAGACAGCCATGGTGTTGCATGCCTGTAATCCCAGCTCCTGAGAGGTGGATACCGGAAGATTACTACTAGTTCAAGGCCACACTGTGCTATATAGTTCTAGATCATCCTGGGCTACATAATGGGACCTAATCTCAAAGTAATAATAATAAAGGGGTCAAGTATTGTGGTGTAAAAGGAGCAGGCTTTGAAGAAGGCAAGCAGAGACAACCAGTCAGGCATCCTTTAGGAGGTGAAAAAGGCAAGAAACAAATCTGACTCAGAGCCTAGAGAAAGAGTCTTGCCAACACATTGATTGCATCCTGTGCTTGACTCTTGTCTACAGGATTAGGGGCTTGTATTGTGAGAACACTCTGAGTCTATAGCAGTTTTTAACAGCACCCATAGGAAGCCAATATACTACTTAGCCGCAAACAGGAAATGTTTCTTAGGAACCATATGTCCCATAATAGAAGGGACAGAGAGTTGGGGGCAAAGAGGGAGAGATTTCTGCTGACTTCTTTAGTTTGTCTTACCCATTGTCTTATTTAAYGCATATTTAGTTAGTGCTTATATGTCCGCACTGTTGTTCTGGGCACAGGAAAATCCCAACCACCCTGAAGCTTACAAGCRACCCAGAGACATAGAGCAAATATTAAAAGTCTAAAGCTCTTGTTGGGTAGAACTGTATCTTAGTGGCAGAGCCTTTCCCAGCATGCTTCCGCATGACAAAATCTAAGACTCGAGGCTGTAAGCCTAGAGGCCGTGAAATGCTAGCTGTGGTTAAATGTAAAAAACAGTCATGACAGTTCTAGGACAGTGGTTCTCGACTTGTGGGTCGAGACCCTTTTGGTTAGAACGACCCTTGTGCATGGATGATCAAAGACCATCAGAAAACACAGATGCTTACATTACRAGTCATAATGGTGGCAAAATTGTAGTTATGAAGAAGGAATGAGAACTATTTTGTTGTGGTGGGGGAACTGTTTTAAAGGGTTATAGCATTAGGAAAGTTGARAACTACTGCTCTAGGGAGAAGACAGAAGGAGGCAGCTAGTTTTAGATAGGAGCTAAGAGWTGAGCTTACCTAGGAAGTGCTATTTTTGACACTTATAGGAAAATTTCTGGGAATAATTGATTTAAGTTTCTGAGACAGGTGCTTTATGAGCTTCATGATGCTGGCAGCCTTGATCTTGCATGTCAGGATGACTGACCTCCATTTTTTGTTTCCTATTGTGACCTGAACCAACCTGGAATTCTGCTGGGATTGTAACTTAAATGAGTTATGTCCACTTCCAAATGTTCCTTCTGTGGCTTTCTGTTTAACACCCTTGTGTTAAACAGCACATCTGTGAAGATGAAGAGATGGAGATGGTCTTCATTTTCAGTCCTGTTCTTCATGTAGTCACTGGGGCAATGGGCAGCAAAAAAAATAGCCTATAAATTTAATTCACGAATTTGTATTGACCCTTGTTTGATGAGGTATGAACACATGATTTTCTATATGGAGTCATGACTAATAATGACATTAATCTACTCTGAATTCCATAAAGTTAGTTTCCGGGCCAAACATTTTATGTTATGATGAAGTGTATTGTATAATGGAAGATCTTGAGTACAGATGCCTTTTATTAAAATTGGTTTTTATAGTTAAAGGACCTTTTAGTGAGAGAGAAGGGTTGGCTTCAGAATTATCTATGCTGTGCTGACTTTATGGCCCCCCAAGGTCCTCTTCAAATGCAAATGTGGGTGTTCATTAAGCAGAAATGGTTTCCAAACTGTTATGCCCTGCCATGCTAATGCAGGTGGAAATTTGAAAGCTTCCTGGTTTTATTATTTTTTTCCATTACCTTTCGGGAGGAGAGGTAGCAGCTGGGGATTATGTATAGYTAACCTGACTGCTAGAGACCTTCTCTGTGTGCTGATACATTTATATTTCAAAGCAGGGACTTCTGTGAGTGATATAGAACATCCCATGTCCAGTCACATTTCCAGACACCCAGAGCAAAGGCATATGTTTTTTTTTACCATAAAGTGCCTATTTACATAGATATTTATATAATGTGCTATAAAGGTAAGACAACCAGCCAACCAAACACATGTAAAACCAACTAAGTCTTCCCAATGYACACAGCAAATATTTACAGAATTAAAGAAATTTCAACTTGAATTCTCTTTGCTTTTCATTTTTATTGTTTCACACAGATACTACTAAGCAAGCCTTTCAGTCGTTACCTTAATACTTACTTTTGAAAAGATTGCTCATGTGTGTATGTGTGCTGTGTGTGTGTATACACGTAAGTAAAGGTGCAGTAGGTCATGCCATTGAAAAAGTGCTGAGTGCCTCTCTTTATCATTTTCTACCATCTTCCCTTGAGGCAGGCAGGGTCTTTAACCGAATCTGGAACTCACCTCTGGCTAGGCTAGCTGTCATCCTGTCTCTACTTTAACTTAAGTGCCGAGAATACAGGTGCCCATGGCTACTCCTGGCTAACTTTTCTGTTGGTGATGGAAATCCAAACTCTGGTCCGCATGATTGTGGCAGCAAGTGTTCTTACTCACCAAACCATCTCCTCTGTATTCACTCTTACCATGTGTTACCATGCATATAATTAATTGAATGTACTCTTCAGTGTTTGCTATTTTACAGCTTGTTCAAAATGAATTGAGCAGGAAGTATTAGGGCCATGCACTGAACAGATTAGTCCTCAGATTTTCAGCTTAGTAAACATAAAATAACCACTTGTCTTAGTTAGGGTTTTACTACTGTGAACAGACACCATGACCAATGCAAGTTTTGTAAAAGACAACATTTAATTGGGGCTGGCTTACAGGCTCAGAGGTTCAGTCCATTGTCATCAAGGCAGAAACATGGCAGCATCCGGGCAGATATGGTACAGGAGCTGAGAGTTCTACATCTTCATCTGAAGGCTGCTAGTAGAAGACTGACTTCCAGGTAACTAGGGTGAGGGTCTTAAACCCACACCCACAGTGACACACCTACTCCAATAAGGCCACACCTCCTAATAGGATCACTCTCTGGGCCAATTATATATGAACTATCATACCACCTATATGGAGGGATGCGTATGATGAATCATTTGGAGATGCATGGGCCATTGATGTCCCAGCATCCATCACACATTTATCATCACTACCACTAACATGGGTGTCTCATAGCTGGGCATGGCAGACTCTTCAGGGTTGGCAGTGTCAGGTTGCAGTGTCAGTTTACTGAGCTGAGGACACTGTAGTACTCATCATCCTAAGAGTCACCAGGGACTGTTATGTAGGGTGGTCTATTTAGAAAATGTTATTAATTTGACTTCTAATATGTGTACTTGTCTGGCAAGCTTCTCCTGTGTTCTCTTTTGTTATCTGTACCTTTATGGTATGTTTGTTTCTAAAGTCACTATCTTACAAGCAAAATGCATATAATATGACATATTTTTTTTACATGAGGAAAAGAGAAAAAGGAGGAAACTGAGACTTGGAAAAAAGAGCAAGATGAAGTCAGAGATGCAGAGCTATACAAAACAAAGTAGAGCATCCTTTTTCTTCGACAGAGGATGCTGAAGTTAGCGTGGAATGCTGAGCCTAGAAAGATTGTCTTCACTCCTTCTCTATGGGTTCCTGCCAGATTTGTGAGACCTTCATTAGTTTTCCCTCTTGGGAAGCAGTTGACTACAGCAGCCAGTGAGCTGCTAAAGATCTACTTATTTTCTGACCAGGGGCCTGGCTGAGTCTGGCCCTGTGGTGCTGGCTCTCCAGTCACACCCACTCTCTTGGCTGCCCTCAGGTTTTCCCCCACATTCCTGACAGGGTTTTCCTTTTCTATTCACCCTCAAACTATGCCACTTTCCCTCCTCTCTTTGTTCTTCCCATCAAGAATATTCTCTGACCCTATCTTCCAACTCCCAGCAATGCTATTTCCTCTAGAACGTAATCCTCCCTTGCTGTGGCTGTTACCTGCTTCCTCCATTACCAGCTTCCTTCTTTATCTTTTAGGAAATGTACCTCATTGTGCTTGTTGCCTTTGCCTGGCTGCAAAAATCTTTGGGGGAG
>BDUI01005014.1:32822-45040 GCA_002335545.1 Apodemus speciosus
ATGTTGTATTACAAAAGCATGTTAGTTACTCTCTACCCTAACCAAAGAACATAGAGGTCTTAGGATGTCCACCTCAGGTCCATAGAGCAGCAAATGAACCAGCCAGTAGCCAGCAGTCAGCAGCCAGCAGCCAGCAGCCAGCAGTCAGCAGCCAGCAGCCAGCAGTAAGAATTCTGGTGTTGTTTTGACCTACCATGTCCATTCCTGCTGATCATAATTCTGCACCTTGATTGCCTCCATGACAGAGAGCCAGGAAGGAAGCTGGCAGTGTGAGRGAAAGCATCCTCTATCTGTTTGCTTTACTATCAGGTGTCCAGGTAGGAGCCTCRTCCAGACAAAGTGCAGTGCTTAGCAGCTTGTCTGTCTMACTTGTCACTGGGACAAAATATCTGACATAATCAGGCAATGKAGGGAAGATTTATTCTGGGCCAGTGTCAGAGCTTCCATGGTCAGCCAGCTTCCTTGCTTCTGGGATGCGGTGGGGCAGATTATCACAGAGGAAGGACCTGGCTGAGGACAGTCGCTTTTCTCAGAGCATCCAAGAGAAGCAGAGAGGACCACAGGAAGGGGCCTAAGATCTTCCCTTTCAACCAAGACTTCCCCAGGGCCCCAGTTCATCAGTTGCCTGCTGCAAAGACTCTGCTTCAGGACCTGCTACTGAGGGAAAGTGTCAAGTCCGTGGGGACAGAGGAAAACACAGAAAACCAGATACAGTTTCGCTCAGTGTCAGAGAAGCTAACTTGAGTACAACAAGGCTGAATAGTGCTTACAATGGTATTAACTTTTGTAGCTTGAGTCTTCATAGCCCTGAACTCAGTCCTGTGGGGATTGGAGGACAGAAAGGAGCCATTCTCTAAGCTTGAAAAAGGGAAACAATCCCACGCTAGTAGTCAGGATTGCCTGGCTTTGCCTCCCACTCTGGACTTGCCACATAATTCCAGTCACAGGTATATCTGCCTTGTGTCATGGCTCCAAGCACACAGCCTGCCATAACTGGACTTCCCTACCTCTGGTTAAAAAGTGCTTTTATGTCTTCACCCTTTCACGAAAACTTATTGGCTAGCCATACATGGATTCCCTCCCCCAAACAGTTGACTTATATGTGACTGAATCCTGTATTCTTTACATGACTGTCTTAATTGGAGRTCCCTATTTTGATTAAACACCATGACTGAGAGCACCTTGGGGAGAAAAGAGTTTATTTTGTCTTTAGTTCTACATCACAGTCTAACATCTAAGGAATTAAGGGCAGGAACTCAAGGCAGGAACTTAGAGGCAGAAACTGATGGGGAGTCTATAGAGAGGTGCTGCTTACTGTCTTGCTCCCCATGGTGCTGAGCCTGTTCTCTAATAGTACATAAGCYACAAACCGAGGAGTGGCACCACTCAGAGTGAACTGGACCCATCCACATCAATCATCAATCAAGAAAGTGGACCTGGCCTCCCCCTCGGCCCAGTCTGTTGGGGACATTTTCTCAGTTGAGGTTTCCTCTCTAAAGTGACTCTATCTTGTATCAAGTTGACATAAAAGCGGCCAGCATGCTTGACTTTTAGCTCCGTGAGTTCCACAGCCTTGATTTTTCCTTGATGCCAACCCACTACCTGTGATATAATATAGTTTAATAGTATTTAATTGCGTCTTTCTTCAGGACTCTAAAATCCTTCCTTGTATTTCACGCCTTCAACATATATTCAATTTCCCCTAGGGCTAAAGATTTTCTTGTGCCTTGATCGAAGTGGGGGGGCTGACCATAAACCTCAGCTGAGCTTGTGATTAAGCCCTCTAGATGTCCACACCCCTTCTCCAGACAATTATTGTGTGCATATCTGGACTCTATTGGCTTTCCTGGTGTATATTTTGCTGTGCAAAAACCTGACACCCAATTATTCCGTTTCTTGTCATCACTGTCAAAAACCTACAAGAGGCGGGAGATCCTTCAGCACTGCGGACAGCGTCAGTCCCGCTCTGCACAGTAGCTAAAGGCTGTATGCTGCCACCATTAGATTCCAGACTCCCCAGAGAGCTTGACACTGATTCCTGGTCTGATGGTCTTGGCCCTATGGTGACTCTTGGATACAAACAAATTCTGAGTCACTGATGTAATCCTTGTCCCCATGTAGGCAGAAAGAAGTGGGTATCCTTTCCAGGAAAGCTTTGGTCCCAAAAGCAGAATAATACCGTGGACAAGTAAACCGATGTGGTTGGGATACAAATCCCGAGAAGAGCCAGGTCCTCAGCACAGTCCCTCTCTGCAGAAGCTTTCTCTTCCGAGGATGCAGATGCAGGTGTTCATACATGCTTGGCCTGCTAAGCACATCCTTATAACTCTCCTTGCCACACTTCCTCAACTTAAAAATCTCCCCCCACTCCATCTAGCTCTTGGACAAAAAGGAAATGTATGTGAATACGTGTATTTTGTCTGAAATTCTTCCTCCAAAAGGTAACTATTTCTAGATAAAGATATTAATGAGTCTACAAATGTTTAGCTAACTTAAATCATGGTGTTCTTCTCATCCCTGGATCTGCTTAGGAGAGTGTTAAATTGGTTAAAAAAAAAAAATTGACCTTCTGGAGGTGTGTTTAATCTAGTGAAAACTTTTGAATGCTCAGAAAAGTGAAGAAAACATGACATCAGCTCCCACCTGTCTGTCACCTTGGTTCAAAAACGATCRTGCCTTACCACATCAACTTAACTGCTTGACTTTATGCTCCTCTCTGATTGTCAGAGAATATGAAGCTAAATCCTAAGTTTTGGGCCACTTCACTCCAAACACACCCACACTTAATGTGTTTCCTCTTTGGAAATGGACCTTTTCTCCTGTACAACCATACCACCACATCACACTTCACAATGAGTCAATTTTTTCCAGTGTATGTAGTAAGTAAACTTCCTGTAAATGCATAGGGGACACACAGGAGAGCTTACTGAATGTTGAAGAAATGCTGTGTACTGATATGGTAGTAGGTYGGAAGAAGTCTTGCTAATATCAAATTCTGGATTTAGCACTTATAAGACTGGCCRCTCCATTGTAAATTTCCTTCATAACTATCTAATGGCTTCTTTTTCTGATGATCAATTAGAATTACAATGTGATGCTATAATTCTATCATTTCTTTTCCACTTACCAGCTAGGGTTTTTCTTTTTAAAAATTTGTCCCTATGGCTATTTGATTGCCACAAATTACAGTTTGAAGAAGAAAATCAAGATAAATGATTAATTATTCTACTTAACTTTAATTACCCAGATAGCTTTTATAATACTGAACAAATTGTAATAGTGTTTATTTTCTAATCCATCTCGCTTTTCTTGCTTCCTCTGGTTAAATGAACACTCTGCTTAGCAAAGAATTTTTTAACCACAAAATGATTGACAGTTTTTGAATAACGTAAGTCCATAGAAATGAAAAAGACCTCAGAAATAATAATCAGAATGCTACAGTGTGTTCACTTAGGCAGATAACACTGAGACCCAAACTCATATCTGCCAAGTCCCAGGGCGTTACCTAGATGCCAAGTCCCAGGGTGTTACCTCTGATGAGGCCCTTGTACATATTTTGAAAAGACAATAGCGAGAGTCTTGTATTCGTCCATATCCAGGGCTCTCTAATGGCTCTGTAGCTCACTTCAAACCATCCATGATCTTGCTGAGGAAATGTGAGTCACCCATATGGGCTTTTAACTTGTCGTGGGTTATTTTTAGGGAAGGTGTTGCTTGGTGAAGCGAATCTTTCTACCTGAGAAGAATCTCAATGGTTTGCACTGGATAAAAATACTGACAGTTGACTTTTTGATAGTGAAAATAATTTATCGCTTCTATGATCATTGAATACTAAGTAATATAATTAAGAGGTCGTAAGACACCCTGAAGTTGGAGAAGTCAGACTCAAATATAAAAATAGTCTTAAAAGAGTTAAGGCATAGTTACAACCTCAGCACAAAGAATTCTCTGGATATCAGGGCTCACGGCCAGCAGAGCAGACATGTTATGGTTTGAATCTGAAACATCCCCAAGGGCTTAAATTCCAAAGACTCTCCAGTGAGCAGCGCCATTTTGAAGGCTGTGGAGCCTTTATCTGGCTGGAAGAAATTGGGGCTGCTGTCATTTTTTCTGGGTCTGCCATCATGTGAGAGTCTACAACAATTTACTGCTGTGTGAACCCTACCATGCTGTCCTTGCTGGGAGTGTCCCATTCCCTGAAGCAGTGAGCCCAAATTAACTCTTCCTTCCATAAGTTGTTCCCGTCAGGTCTTTGGGTCATAGAGATGATCAAAGTAGCCAGTGCACCTGCCCAAGGAACCCTGTGGGCACGGGAGCAGCAGGGAGAGCCATGCTGTGCTGACAACAGGTCGGAACTGAGCATAGGAGAATGACTTGGAGGCATCGCGAGGAGAAAGGAGATGCCGAATGGCTGCCTAATGAATCCATTTCATATCGGCCAATTGAAACAGGCGAAAGGAAGCACAGAGGCCTTCATCCCACCAGAGGTAGAAAGGCATGAGACCCGTGGGCAGTAAGTGACATAGGAAATCCAAGCTGCTGCCAGCCTCTCTCTCATTCAGCCTGTGACCTCCTATCTGGGATACCGGGACTCTGTGACAGTTTAGACGTGCTAGGCCATTTACTGAAAGTGAATTTAGGTCACTTGGAATATAGTAATCAATAGTGCTGGGACAGACCATTACTCCTAGATGAGACTCTAAATTCCTGTTCTAAAACTACACCAACACTCATTCCCCATTCTTTCCTCTTCATGTTTGATGTGGACTCAGGTATGCAATAATAATATTAATAATAATAGTTTTATTTTACAATTATTATTTTATACTTTGTGGTTGTTGTTATTGTTGTTATTATTATTATTATTATTATTATTATTATTATTATTATTATATACCAGGTGAGGCCAGTCTCTTGATCTCAGAGGGTTATCACCTCATTGCCAAAGACAGGCAAAACAATATACAATAATGTGAAAACAGAGTGATTTCAGATCAAGCGATGGAATACCTGGAGACTGAACGCCAAGTATTGAAACCTGAGGACATCCTACAAACAGCACTTTCCCAGAAACCTCAGCAATGAGACGGCATTGGCATCTAGAGCCTGGGCCTCGTCAGTTCAGACAATGGCGAAACAAGACCGTTAATCGAGGTTCAGAAGTGTAGGGTGGGTGTGGCACAGCGGGTGAGGTTGGGAGTAGTTTGGAGCCAGAGCAGAGAAGAGCAACCTGGTGCCGATCTACGCGCTTCTCTGAGAGAGCAGCCTGTCGGTTTTTCTTAGATGGATGAGAAGCCACTAGGGGGTTTGTGTGGCACAATACRATTTGTGACTTTAAAAGATCACTGCGATACACTGCCATTTCTAGGAGCCTGGTGCTCAGGAGTACATGTCTGAGGCATTTGGTAGTTCCCCACAGCAGGGACAAGGTAAGCAGCTTGTGATCCGTGCAGCTCTGATAAATAATGAGAGTCGCACACCAGCCTTTGACCACGTAAACTATGTGGAGCCTTTGCTTTCCCCGTGCAAGAGCATGGGGACACCAAAAGAGAGACTTTGCAAGAAGTGAGTTCTGTAACAACTAGTTTCTGGTGGCTCCCTGTTGGTCTACCAGACAGCTAGTGCTGGCCATTAGTTAGGCATGCTGTACCTCTGCTTCTGGGTGACATCAACTGCCCAAGGCTGCCTGTTTCTACTTTCATGTTGGGTGAGACTTGAGTAGCACAAACTGTTAAGTTAGTCTCTGTCAGTGACATCCAGACGTTTCCAAAGAAGGACAGGAAAACTGCAGAGAAGGCAAGGTGCCTTTTATGTAAAGAGGGTTGGGATTTGTATGTGGTTTAATGGAAAGAGTTGCATTGCTGAATTCTAACTGGAAAGGGGAATTGGGTATGAGGTGAGACAACCCTCCCCCCCCACACACACACACACGCACACACACTGC
This sequence comes from Apodemus speciosus, assembly GCA_002335545.1. Classification (NCBI taxonomy): domain Eukaryota; kingdom Metazoa; phylum Chordata; class Mammalia; order Rodentia; family Muridae; genus Apodemus; species Apodemus speciosus. The sequence goes on from BDUI01005014.1 coordinate 38,767, forward strand.
TCATGGCAGAGCATAGGGCAAGGGACATCCCAGCATCTCTGATATTTGGATCTCTTTCGATACAACCGACCACGTGTCTTCTCTTCTCCACGTGCTGCTTCCTTTCTCTTCTAAGGAGAAGCCTTGAGAAAGGCTCTGACCATCTCATCCCAACATTTGCATTCCGCATGCGTGGAGGCTTGCTAAGCTCTGGGGTCAGTTTCATGGTGCTACCAGAGACCATCTCTGATATAGTCAATCTATAAACTTACAGATGGGACTGGTCCTAATTTTCAGAAAACTGAAAAAGATTTATCAAGTACAAAAGCAAGTCCATAAATAAAGTAACTCACCCCACTGCTGTGTAACAGCCATGAATAAACCAACTCACCTCACTGCTGTGTAACACAACAGAAGTGTCTCACCCTCTCACTGTTTGCTTCTTCAGCAATGATCTGATTTCACAACAGCAAAGAAATACAGCCAACGACAAAGACCTTTGAAAAAAACCTTATGGAAACCAGCAGGTACAGAAGCTCCTTAAAATAAATATGCAACATATAAAAAGAGACTAAATGGGGTTACCTTGCACAAGAGAGTAATGCCTTTGCAGATGTCATAGGCTATAAAGCAAAAGACAAGTACCAATTGTTGGTCAATGGGAAGGAAGTCCTATAAACCCACAAAACAGTACAAACTATTGCCATTGCTAATTTAATGCTAAGACCCTACTTTGGAGACACATTGAGTCATTTAAGGCTCAGAGAAATCAAGTTAGTACTAACTTGGAGCCTTCTTCCCTGACGGCTAGTTTTTACTCTACCAGAAGTTTCTGTGTTGGGAGAGAAAAGTCAACATCAGTCTTACGCAGCTGTAAGATATAACGATGACTTGTCTAGCATGATATGCCCATTACTGCAATAGTGACACAAGTGTTTTGAGAATAACCAATGGCTTCATGATTAGATTTAAGACCTACTCCACAAGACAGAATTGTGATACTGGGCCAAGAACCTATGGCTGGGCAGGTTACAGATCCTAAGGGCAAATTTTGCTTAATGGACATAATATTAAATTGCCCCCCAAATACTCTTCTTTATACCAATAGATTAGCATATCTCTCAGCCTTCATAAGAGAAGCATCTTTTTACAGGACATGCTGATTATTTCAGAGACTAAAAACCAGTCAAAATGCATAGAAAATGCAGAGTCCTCAAAATTAATGTGACAGCTAGGTCGCACCTCTACCTCCAAGGCTCAGGGATTGCCATAGAAGGTGGAGAAGGGAGATTGTAAGAGCCAGAGGTAGTAGAAAACTTCTGTGAAATGGTAGCTTATGCATGTAACAGGGATGTTGCACGTGAACTCACAGTGGATGTGGGTTCATGTATACGACCTGTACAGAAGCAAGCCCGTCARGACGCCAGTGTGGACTGGGAGGGGCGTAGTACTCCAGAGCTAATAGTTATTAGTGAGTGCTAGCGGAGGGAGAGAAACTTGGTTAGCTTCACATTCAGCCCCTGATCAGGCTACCTGTGTTCCAGTGCATGGACCCACACCCATTTGCATAGTGGCAACACTAAGCATGCTCAGTGAATTTAAGAAAGACCATRAGCTAGAGAGATGGCTCAGYGATTAATAGCACTGACTGCTCTTCCAGAGGTCCTGAGTTCAATTCCCAGCAACCACATGGTGGCTCACAACCATCTGTAATGGGTTCTGATGCCCTCTTCTGGTGTGTCTGAAGACAGCGACAGTGTACTCATATATATATGTACACATATATATTATGTATATGTCACATAAATAATATATATTATTTATTATATATATTAACTAAATAAAAATCTTTATAAAGAAACAAATGAACACCATGAAGGTGAGAAGTAGATGTGTTGCGGAGCGTGAAGAGGGGATGTTAGAGCGGTCGTAAATAGATGGAATGGGGTTGGACTTGATCAAAGCACTTTATATTTGTCCATGAGACTCTCAAGCAATATATTTTTTTAAAAGTTGGGATAATGTCAGCATATCTATCGCATCCATGCACTTGGCCTCAGCACTCTGGAATCTATAATACTTTTATATACTCTTGGGAGCTGAGGCAGGATCTCTAGAGGTGTTGCTTTGCTCTGATATGAGAGAAAGGCTTTGTCAGGACAGTGGAACTGCCTCTGGAGCCCTGGGGTGGCCTGAGAGAGAAGGGTATGGGAGTGACGGCCCACTGTGTGCTGCTGGTGAGGCCACCTCACGGATATGTCATGAGTAGCAGACATTGTCATCTGGCCTGCCAGAGCACTGGGCTGCTCTCTGAGGGACCCATGATGCTCCACGTTCTCGAGGAGTTTGCGTGACAGAAGCAGTATAAGCCACAGGCAGCTGTCACAGCAAACCCACATTGTCAGCTCTGCTGTGGTAGGGACACCTCTGAGAAAAGCCCTGATGGTTACAACAGAGCAGATCTGTGCTCATGATCAGCCCAAGATGTGTCAAATTCAGGAACACATCTCTAGAAAGGGCAGCCTCTAGGCCCTTCAAGACTGCTGAGCAGTTCAAGCAAGAACCCCGACACAAACCTTATTTATTTGCTCAGCATTTGTTGAGCAACAGTGGTCTGCCAGTTATACGGCTGAGCCCTAGGGAAACAAACTCTAGCAAGACTCAGGGTGCCCTCACACATGTAAAGAATAACAATGCAAATCTAAAGGGTTGACATTGGAAATTCAGGAATTTGTTCCTGGATCCGCACCTACAGCCAAGGGGACCGCCGGGCAAGGCTTCCTGGTGTAGCGGATACCCGAACTGATGCTGAAGGATCATTGGCAAGAGCTCGGTGAACACAGGCCAGGAAGTCCTCCTTCAGCTAAGGGGCTCAGGTCATGGATCCAGTGGAAGCAATAAGCCTTTTGGCCCCTATTGGGTGATTCCCAGTGGGAAAGTTTGCAAGAGGAAAGCAGTAGACTGTCTTGGAGCTCACAACTGATATCTTGTGCATGAGAACTCTAAGCATTTTGCAAAGACCCCTGTGTTCCTCAAATCGGAGGAGTCCTTAAAACCACCTAGCCCAACTGGTGGCTTCATCAACAAGACCAACCAAGAAACTGTGTGGTGCTAATATGCTGATGTGGTGGGGGCTAGAAGAACGCCTTAACAACTGGGGTTGAAAAATCCCTTTTTCAATCAGGCTCTGATCGAAAGAGACCACAGAGAGGACAAGAAACTTGCCCGGGGTCACATGGCTGTGGATGGAAGAAGGGAGATCTCAACAGGGAGAGGGGGTGCTTTTCACTCTAATTACTCTCTCCCACAGGGATATTTCCTGGGTGGCACCTGAGCTATGTGGATGTGAAGGACAATTCCCGTGACGAGACCTTCCGCTTCCAGTGTGACTGCTGGCTGTCGAAGAGCGAAGGTGACAGACAGACGCTCCGAGACTTCGCCTGTGCCAACAACGAGATCCGTGATGAGCTGGAAGAGACCAGTATGTAGCGGGACTGTGTGGACCCAGCCCACTGTGACATGGGCTTGTCAAGTTGAGGGAAGGATGGCTGAAGGAGGTAGGGAGTGGACTGGGAATGGTGGATAGCTCCAAGTGGCCGCAGGTGAGATTCCTCAGTAAACCCGCTAACAGTGAGTTCTCAGAACTGCTAAGAACTCATAGGCTTGAATCACGAATATTCATGAAGGAAAACCCACTGGAGACAGGCTTGTCCTGACCCAAGGGCCAGGACAGGCTGGCCAGGGAGGCTGTGAAGTTCTCTCAGGCTACTCTTATGTCACAGCCTGATCTAGCTGACGCCTGTGATGATGGCAGCCAACTCAAGAGTTTCTGGAAAAAGAAGTCAGGGAGAGCAGGGGTCCTGATAGCTACTGCCTCCCATGGAGGATACAGAGAAGAGATGCATGAGCAGTTCCTGAGGTGAAGGACTGCCAAAGCTTTAGAAGATAATTCTTTAGTACCCAGGCCAGCATCTGGGCCCAGTGCATTAGAGGAAAACTCAGAAGGCAGAGCCTGATTGGAGAAGGGATTTTTCAACCCCAGCAGAAACACACACACACACACACACACACACACACACACACACACCCTCAGCATCTTGGCACCACAATTTCTTTCTTGCATCTKCAATGTCTAGTCCAGTGTGGGAGGAAGGTCAGATGTTTTCCACAATGTGACTGACGGGCCCAAGCTCTTCCCACGTGTGTCTCTGCTATCTCTAAGCTGTGACCTTCACATTCCTCACAGAAAGGAAGCTAGATGACCCTCTCCTGTGATCTCAGCACGCTAGCCTGCATTTTGTTTGGGAGAATTAGTCTCATGGCTACACCAGATGCAAGGGCACCTGGGAACTGCGCCCCTGACTGGGCAGCTCTTTGCATGACCACCAGACACTGAGAGAGAAGTGTGCATCTCGACTTGAAAACTACCTACCATCTCTGCCAGGCCATCCAGATGGCCCAGTGGTTGGTCTCGAGAGGTGGTGAGCACCTTGTTCCTTGGAGCACGCTTAAATGGAAACAGARCACCTATTTGCTGAATTTTCTGTAGGGGAGAGAATGCATGGCCTTATTAGAGAGTGTGTTCTCTGCTTCTGGAATTGCACTTTCTGGGGAGTTATGGGGTGCCCAGTTTATTTTGGGTGCAGCGAGTAATACACCTTGCTTTGTGACTTGCACAGGTTCAGGGTAGTGTCACTCATGTTTGTCACCCTCTGCAGTACTACTGACCTTGGGGCTCAGTGAGTTGATGCTTCTCCATGGCCAAGTCTCTGTCTCAGACTGCCAAATGGCCAAATGGCTGCGATGCTTGCAGATTTCAGCCTGGGGCTAGGGAGCGAGCTCTGTGGGTGTGGGAAACAGAAGAGTGTGAGCAGGGCCTGGACCCATGAGTGTGGAGGAAGCAGATGGAGCCAGCTGGGCTGCTCACGTGGGGACCAACAAGTAGCCATACCTTTGCTCCCAGGTGGCAGCTGGTGCTGGAGGTGTCATGCCCAGAGCTTGATCCCATCTCTCAGCTGTCTTTATTTAATGTCGAGACAAACGTCACATTGAGCGGTCATAAGTGCCATGCCTTACTCTCTGACTTCAGAGGGCATCCCCATACCTTGGTGGTTTCCTTCTGGTGACCCTGGGTCTTTGGGGGTACGCAATCTATGAGTAAAAACAGACCCCAGTCTTGAACAAATCCTCATGAGTGGAAGCATTCAACAGTACATTCTCATTAAGCCTAGACGCCCCACATCTACCCTAAGGAGAAATCAGGGTGCAATTTACACACCTCTGTGTCAAAAGGTAAGGAAAGCAAAAATTCAGAAAGGTTATGCAAGGTCCAGTCCCCGGATCCAGGGTGCCCTTCCCACGTTGGGCCTGGCTGGCACTGCACATCTATCAGTTGCCCCTCTCAGTCAGCTTCCTGAGTCCAGGCTTCCTCTCCAGTTCTCTGAAGCATCCTAGAAGGTGCTCCTGCCATCTTGCAAGCATCCACCTCTCCAATGGCGGTCACCCTATGTAGTCCTCACATCTGAGCCTTCAGGCACTGGATGGCAGCTTTTCCAGAGTCTGGCATACACAGTGAGATTGCATGCTGATGTGTGCAGATGTGCATATGAACACACACCTCTCTGCTGAAGGCTACCTTTTCCTATCCACGACTCTTTGCATCCTTTCGGTAGGTTTGCTTTGTCTGCACTATTTCTAGCTCCAGTACATCCCTCTGCTGGCCAGTCCCTGGGGATGGAACACTCACTGCTCCACCAGGTGGTAGAATCCATCCTCACATAAATGTTCTCGAAGCCWCCATCCTTTGATAGTTCCAACAGGGTCAAAAAGGAGMTTCTAGGAAYGGTTAGGACTCTCGGTGGCACGTGCCTGAAAACCATATCTTTGCTGGATGCAGGAAATATATTGCTTTSCAGAACTTGGAAACCTGAGGTGGCCCTGGCTCCAAGTTTGCTGTGCCCAGAGGTGCCAATGGTATCAGTGTGATGCTCTATCAGTTCGGTTTTCTCAGTCTGTTAGCTTATTTTAGTTTTTCCTGAATCCCAGGGAGAGGGCTGCCGGCTGCACCAACATGCATCCTTACTGAATATCCTCTAAGGAAGGGGAAAGAGCACATCTCTGTTTACCCCAGTAGAGGACTCTCCAGTACAGACGGGTCCTGACAAAGACCGGAAGCACACTGTCTTCCCCTGCCATTCTCCCATGGCTGCCACGTGCTTCTGTCATTCTTGTCTGACATTCATAAGGACCCACACAGACATTTGATGTGTACGCCTGTATGCTGGCTCCGTCCCTG
>BDUI01005015.1:3580-15723 GCA_002335545.1 Apodemus speciosus
AATTCTTCTTATTCACAGGTATAAAATATTGATAACATTTTAATCGATGTTGTTATATCATAGTAATTAATTTGATAGAAGTCAAGTATTTGGCACTAAGTACTTCTTTTTATTTTTTATTAGATATTTGCTTTATTTACATTTCAAATGGTATCCCCTTTCCTCTTTCCCTTCCGAAMACCCCTTATYCCATCCCCCTTTCCATGCTCACCCCCCACTCCCACTTTCCTGACCTGGCATTCCCCTACACTGGGGCATCGAGCCTTCACAGGACCGATGGCCTCTCATCTCATTGATGTCTGAAAAGGCCATTCTCTGCTACATATGTAGTTGGAGCCATGGGTCTCTCCATGTGTACTTTTTGGTTGGTGGTTTAGTCCCTGGGAGCTCTGGGGGTACTGGYTGGTWCATGTTGTTGTTCCTCCTATGGGGCTGCAAACCTCTTCAGCTCCTTGGGTCCTTTCTCTAGCTCCTCCATTGGGGACCCTATGCTCAGTCCATTGGTTGGCTGTGAGCCATGGGTATTTTGATCCCCCTCCAAAGAAGGACCAAAGTATCCACACTTTGGTCTTCCTTCTTCTTGAACTTCATGTGCTCTGTGAATTGTATCTTGGGTATTCAGAGTTTTGGGCTAATATCCASGTATCAACCATGTGTGTTCTTTTGTGATTGGGTTAACCTCACTCCGGATGATATTTTCTTCTTCCATTCATTTGCCTAAGAATGTCATGAATTCATTGTTTTTAATAGCTGATTGTACATTGTATAAATGTACCAAATTTTCTGTATCCATTCCATTGTTGAGGACATCTGGGTTCTTTCCAGCTTCTGGCTATTATAAATAAGGCTGCTATGAATATAGTGGAGCATGTGTCTTTATTACATGTTGGAGCATCTTCTGTGTATATGCCCAGGAATGCTATAGTTCTTGGTGTCAACAAACTGATGTTAGTGTCACTGAACTTTATCTGGAAAATGATGCATAATATGTAAGAAAGTAATTCACAAAATGAAAGTTAGGAACACTAGTGCAAATTGTGAGGGGAAATTGATAGGATTTAAACAATTATATCTTTCATAGAAGACATAGAAATAGGTTTTAGAAAAATTTAATTATAATAGGTGATATATATCCTATAACATTAGAAGAGCTAGCACAAATACTGAAAATTTGAGTTGAGTTTTAATTTTCATACAATGTACTGATAATACATGAATATGTGTTACTTTACAGCAGCTGTGATTTCCACTCAGTAGGATTTATATGGTTGAACCTTCCTGTTATCCCTTCTTTAAAATTTGTAGTTACCATAAAACACTAAGAGCCGAGCTAAGTGAAGGATGTGCACCAGAGCATTAATTATTCATAATTACAAGGCTAGGTTTTTTAAAAAAACAATGTTTGTAGAAATGTCACATCAATTCAAATTATATGCTAAGTGTTCTCATGTTTCTATATTTTGTTTCTGATATCTGAAAATGTACTTTGTGTACAGTAAATGTGAGCAACATTTATAACAAAGCTGTAATAAAGCAAATTAAAAGTATAAACAAAAACCAAGTCCTTCAATTTATTCCTTTAAACTTAGCAAATAAGTTAAAGCCACCATACACACAGACACAGACACAGACACACCCACACCCACACACACCCACCCCACACACACACACTGAATGTAAAGTGTAGCCCTTGATGAGAAGTAGGTCATCGCATCACTTTCCTAGAACCCAACACCTGTACTTGACAGGACTTTACAGCCTTTCTTTCAGAGTACTATAAATGTGGGTAACATTTACAATAAGGCTATAACAAAGCAAATTAAAAGTATAAACAAAAACAAGTCTTTCAGTTTATTCCCTCAACTTAGCAAATATGTTAAAGCAGTCTCTCTCTCTCTCTCTCTCTCTCTCTCTCTCTCGTTTTTCGAGACTGGCTGTCCTGGAGCTCACTCTGTAGACCAGGCTGCCCTCATAGAGATCCATCTACCTCTGCCCCTCGAGTGCTGGGACTAAAGGCATGGGCCACCACTGCCCAGCACCATTGTTTTCTCTAGACCACTGCCACATAATTCAAGTGAGCAACCGTTTTGAATTGATACACAGATCAGGAAGCATGGGAGAAGAGGAGGAGGAAAAATACTAGCCTACAATAGCTGTCAAATTCTATATAAAAAACAAAGTCACATTGAGGAACTTTTAGATTATTCCTTCTCATCATTGGGAAACTCATGATTCCCTGTCTTCCTCAGTTCTGTGCCTCTCAGATCAAAGCTGGTACTTGTTTTCCATACATGTTTGTTTAATTGCACACCTGTACCAGGAGTGATGCAAGCCAGGATTTTGGAACTGACAGATGAGGTTACTGTTTGTTAGCTTTGCCCTTCCCTTTAGCTCTGTAGATATTATGGCTGTTGCAGACCTGATCTCTGGTTCTCCACCTTCTTTAAGGGGATTAGAAATCTCTTCTTTGTTTTCCACAACCAATGCCAGCCAGTACCTTCTTTCTGCTTCAGCACCTCAGACCATCTTCAGTGGCTTCATCTTACCTTTCAGCTTCCCAACAAGAGGCAGAGAAAAGCTGCAGCAACTTTTCCCTTGTTTCCAGTGGTGTCACCCTAGCCCCGGGAGCTTTGGTCACTTTCTCTGAATTCAACTTTCCATCGTAATATCCTGTACCTTCTGGCTCTTACTCTCTGTACTCTAAGCAACGCTTCATGCTTTACTATTTCTTTTCATTTTTGTATTACAAAATTTAAAGACCTCTTGCTTATTATTTCTTGCCAGATTTGGTTTTCTGTGACACTAATGTTGACCATGGCCTCTGGGAGATGCTTTTCCTCATGTTATCTGTACAATTCTTTGTGACATATTTTCGAGTTTGCTCTCGGCTCCTCTCCCTGTGCTGTTGACATTAATGGCTGTTCTTCATAGATCTGCTCCACTGTTGGGCTCATCTTTATCGTGACTGTCAACACTGTCCCACCTGTGGACAAGAACTTTTCAAATGTCCCATCACAATGTCTATTCTAGTTTAAGGACCTGGGATCTTTGGGTAAAAGGAAAATCATCCTCCCTGTGACACTAGTCCATCAGATTTCTTTCCCTCAGCAAGTCACTATCATTTTCTACTTACTGTGACTGCCAGCCACTTTGCTAGCGACTTTACYGACAGTCGGGATGCCTCCTGTAAGTCAACCCACCTGCTACCCTTTATAAAGTCATGGACAGTYGACTTAGATCACCTCTTCCAGCCCCAGGCCATCACCTTGCTCCTCCTCACTTTGCCTGGCCTTCTGACTCTTCTCTTGGTTCCTCAGGCGCCCTGCTCTCTCATGACGCTTCCTGAGTGACATGAGACAATACAACTGTACTCAGCCTTCTTTCCTTTGACATTGGTTTCAGCTCCTAGACCTATCAGGTCTACATCAAAAGACTTACTTCCTTACTGCTCCCCACTCACCTCTTCACCTCTGCTTGACTATATTATCTCTTTAATTCCTAGTTGTTGGTTTTATTTATTTATTTATTTATTTATTTATTGGTTTTGGTTTTGGTTTTGGTTTTGGTTTTTCGAGACAGGGTTTCTCTGTATAGCCCTGGCTGTCCTGGAACTTACTATGTAGACCAGGTTGGCCTCCAACTCAGAAATCCGCCTGCCTCTGCCTCCCAAGTGCTGGGATTAAAGGCATGCACCACCATTGCCTTAGTTTTAGAGGTCCTCCTAATTGGGATTTTCTGTGTCACTCATGGTAAATCCTAAACAACTTTGAGGACCAGAAATGTCTCTCTGAGTTAATGACACATACTCTGTCTCTGTACTTTACTAGATTATATGTTATATGTGGATGAATAACTAATACATAGAATTCACCTTTATTGAAGCCTTTTCATTTTCTACTATGTCTTCACGTACATCATAGTCTTATTTTTAACTGTACTTTCTATCTCCTGTGAGGGCAGTGGACCAAATTCCCACAGGTACTGAGTGGTTATTTATTTTAGAGTTTGAGCACTTACCAAGTTAAGAAAATATGAGATAGGAGGTTTCAACCTGTAATTATCCATTTCAGCAAAGCATTAGACACTTGTGTAGATAGTATGTACCAGGCCTGGCATTTGAGGAATCAAGACAAAAGAAAACAGTTTCTAAAAGAAAGCTTTACTATTGTAGAACATGCCACCTTGTTTCAGTGGAAACAGAAAGCCACCTACTACCTCAGAGTGTCTCATGCCATAGTGTAGTGGCGTTTCTGAACACTGGTGCCAGGCGGCCCTAGAGAGAGCCCTGCATGCTCTCCACTCAGTTGATGATGGCTAACAGTGAGGCATGGTTATAGTACCCGCAATGCGGTGTCTGTTTCTCATGACGTAGAGCCCTTCCCGTGCATGGACATTCCCTCCCATTCCATACATTGAGCAAGGATCACTGTGTCAGTTCTTTCATGTTTGAGTTTGTGCTGCCATACTTCTCCAGTATTAGTAAGTCAGAGGCAGCTATTTGTAATAACCTAAGTATAAATCATTAGAGGAGAAAGTGATTTTCATAATCCTCCCTTTGTCCTGTGGCATTGTTTGCTGCTGGTAAAACTTGATATTGTAAATATTTTGTGCCATGACATTGAAATGTTATGAAGTCAAAGCAGGTAAAACTTCTTGGAAAAAAAACCTAGGAATCAACTGACACRTAGATAATTGTGGCCTTTATTAGTAAAAAATACTTTAGTGAATAAGTGGATGTAGGCAAAATGTCTCCAAAATATTAAATATCTCTCTTGTTATTCTTAAACATGKCTAGAAGTAGTAGTAAGAAATAAACAGTTGTGTGTCTACACTGATACTTATACATAAACACACAAGTATTTAAAGCAATGTCTTTTCCAACATACGGTAACAGTGCATCATAGCTATAATGATTTAAAAATAGCTTCTAGAAATGAGTGAATTGGGTAGATGTCACTCATTAGAAGTGATAGGGAATAGTTTATAGTTTATGTAGATTGTTCTACATGTTTATTAAAATAAGTACTGGGCTGGAGAGATGGCTCAGCAGTTAAGAGCACCGACTGCTCTTCCCGAGGTCCTGAGTTCAAATCCCAGCAACCACATGGTGGCTCACAACCATCTATAATGAGATTGGATGCTCTCTTCTGATGTCTCTGAAAACAGCTACAGTGCACTTACATATAATAAATAAATAAATTTCAAAAAAAGTAAAAAAATAAAATAAGTACTTTATAGTTGAGTTATGTGTGTAAATAAAATATGAAACATGTATGTGCACATGCATAYATTCATGTTTATAATACATGCATTATGTTTACAACAGGAGGACATCAAGTGTCTTACTCTATACATTTCCTCGTTATTTCTTTGAGGTAGAGTCTATAACTGTACTTGTAGCTGGGCTAGTGCCCAGCAATCTCCTGCAATCCTTCTGTTTCTGTTCCCCATAACCCCAACATTGCTGAGGTCCCAGGTGTACGTGATTATACCTCTCATTTTATATATGTGTAGAGATTTGAACTCATCTCCTTGTGTTTATGCAGAGTATACTCTTAGCTGCTGAGCCATATTGCCATTTCATTACGTTTGATTATGTAAGGCTGATGGAGATATATAATGACACAGTGCATGGATAAAGTGAAAATATTCTTTTGGATTAATTACCTTCATGGAAAATAAATGGCATGATAAATAAATGCATATAGATAGATAGATAGATAGATAGATAGATAGATAGATAGATAGATAGATACACAATATATGCATGTGATGCAGTATATCTTACCAAATTATGAAAAAAGTAGCAGATTGCCATAATCATGAATATGTAAAAACGTAGCTTGAGAAGCTTTTGACTTTTGATAACTTTTCTGGAAAGAAACTTGTATATTAGTGGTGCTGGTAAGTTTTTGGCCAGTTTGACACAGCTAGTCTTCTGGGAAGAAGGACCCTCCATTATGAAAATGCCTCCACCCAACTGGACTGTAGTGAAGTCTGTAAGGCATTTTCTTTCTGATAATTGATGTAGGAGTTGGCACGCTGAGCAGTGTCACCCCTGGGTAGGGGTCCTGGGTTGTAGAAAATAGCAAGTTGAATGAGACATAGAGGAAGCCAGCCAGTTAGCAACACTCCTCCATGATCTTGGCTTCAGTGCCTGATCCAAGTTTGTGTCTTGAACTTTTACCCTCAATGATGGGTTGTGATCTGAGAGTTGTAATATGAAATAAAACCTTCTTCTTCGAGTTGTTTTTTCCTCAGAACATTTTAGAATGTTTTATCATAACAATAAAAAGCAATCCAGGACAGACATTACTCCCAGAGGTAGGACCTTACTGGACAAACCTGACTGTTTTGTTTTGGAATGATGACAGAGTGGTTTTGGCGCTTTGGGCTGGGAAAGCATCAGGTGCAMAGAGCTCAATGGCTGTTAGGAGACCACTGCAGAGACCCATGTCTGTCTGCCTCCCCAGTGGTAGGGTTACAAGGACATTGCACTGTGATGGCTTTTTAATCTGGGTGCTGGGAGCTGAACTCAGACCCTTACATGTGTGGCACTTTACACTTTACCAACTGAGCCATCTCCCAAGCCCCAAGGATTCATTTTAAAAATCTAAACTTTGAGAAGGCACATTCACACAAAGTTTATACTGAGAGCTCATTCAGAGAATATATTATTTAGAACTGATTTTTCTTTTTTTTGGAAACCTCAAACCTTGTTTTGTTTTTTTATACTTAGAATGCACTCTTATGATAGAAGAAATGATAACCCTTTTTATTGTTAATAGGAAAGTCTCTCAAGGTGACCCATTGAAAGTGTAATTCAAATGATTGTAAAATATTAAAAATTATTTGTGATATTCATCCATGAAGTCTCCATTGTCATAAATGTTAACAAATCTGGTAAACACAGTTTGCTTTGGTGTCTTGTTAAATAGCAATCTGAACACTCTTTTTCCCCTGTTACTCACAGTTTTGTGATAGTGAGCTACCACTTTTGCAACTCCTGCTCCCTCCACAGGAAAACAAGGACACAGAGAAACTGGKGGTCTGCTCCCTACTTCCATGTCTTTTGCCAGTCAGCAAGTTTGGGTCTAGACTCTGTTGCTATGATAAAAGTCCATGAGCAAGGCAACCTTTAATAGGCTTATAGTTCTAGATGGATGAGAGTCCATCACCATCACAGAAKGGAGGAATGGCAGTGGGCAGGTATGGTTTCTGGAGCAGCAAGGCAAGACTTCACATCTCACATTGCAAACATGAAACAGCAATTTGAGAATTTCAAAGCCTGCCTCAGGTGACATACTTTCTTCAGCAAATCAAGRACTCTAAACCTCCCAAACAGCACCACTGCAGACAAAGTGTGCAAATGCCTAGGACTGTGGGGACATTCTTATTCAACCATCACACTCGATAGATATCGCCACCAAAGGGAGAAAAATGATCCAACCATACAGAGCTGTTCGTGGCTATGATGCTCTTGGGAATGAGATCATATACAAAGCTCATTAGTTTTCTTGCCGTAGAGCTCCAGCATGTGCAGGTGCCAGAGGACATTGTGTCCATGCAGCAGACCCAGAATCCTGGCGACAGGCTGAAGTGACTTAATGACTCTGTTCACATTAAGAAGTTTTGTTGCCAGTGAGGAAACATAGTTTTCTTTGCCAAGGCATAGAAAGACTCATGTGAGATTTTTTTTATTCAGTTCTTATTTTAGAACAGTGGTTCTCAACCTTCCTAATGTTGCAATCCTTTAATGCAGTTAATTCCTCATGTGTGGTGATCCCAATCATAAAATTATTTCTGTTGCTACTCCATAACCTAATTTTGCTACTGTTATGAATTGTAATGTAAATGCCTAATAGGATATCTGATATGTTGCTTCTGTGAAGGTTGTTCAGTCGGAAAGGGCTGTGAGGCCCATAGGTTAAGAACTGCAGTTTAGAATGTTTAGTAGATAGTATCACTTGCCCAAGAAAGATGATTTTCAAAAAAAAATAGCAATTTTAGGATATGATGAACTTTTGCTTGGAGTTGTTTACTTAAGTACATAACACCAATAATTTGTTTAATTATTATTCATCCCTTAGTGCCTTTGGGATGATCAGCCTTGGGGTGAATTTGTCTGACACTTCAGAGTCAGCTGCTGCTGTGATATATGTACCATAGGTCACATTTATTTTCTGATTAAAAGCCTAATAAGGGCTGACAAGATGATTCTTGAGTTCATTACTTTCATGTCTTCCATTTCCAAAGAAACATGTTGCCATCTATTTTAATTTCTAGTGACCTATACAAGAGCTGTTTGGTAAGTTACATCCTGACAGGTAGTCTCCACAAGGACTTGTGTGTGCTACACTCTTCTGGACAGTTAAAAGTGTGAGTYCCTGTTCTCTGCCATTGTGGCCATGTTGTTAAGAAGACTTCAGTTGTAACACTAGCAGTTAGCTGTTTTAGGAATGTGATGGTGTTTTACTTCTAAGCTCCTTTGACTATTATGTTTTCTTCATCTTCAAGTATGGTTTATGAATCTATAACCATGAGTCACATCAGATCCTTTGTGAGTAGGCAGAGCATACATTTATAAAACTGTGTTTTCTGGTTAAGTTTCATCTTTAGGAAGTGGTACAGGTAGAGAGGGATATCTGAAGCAGAGAATACATGTACTTTGTGTCCAGAATCCCAGGTCATTAGACAAACAGTTTGTAAATACCTGTCCAGTGCCATTGCATACCCACATAGAACTCGCCCCTAAGCTATAAGCACTGTTCTCCRAGTGCCTTTTGCTTTGTTCAGCTTGTATACTTTCTTATTTTACTTTTGCAAGCTTTTAGGAACTGTGCTGTATCTGCTAAGAGTTCTACAAGAGCTCCTGAGCTCTGGGTCCTCTTTTTCTATGGTAGAGTGTCTGTGTGCKTTGTGGGTAGGATKGCACCTGTTATTAGTACAGCAACATACATGACCAAGAATGCTACCCACAGCCTGGGCAGAAAGGAACATCTCTGAGAAAAGAATTTTTAACCAAGAAACAACATGTCAGAGATACAGCTAGGACATTTTGGTTCCTGAGCCATTCTGGTTTATTTTTGCATTTAGTATCTAGACACTGTGTCCTTCCTTTTTTCTGTTCTTGGAAGACTGCAGGCTTAGTGGAGTGTGACTCCTTAAGAGGAGTGATAGGTCTTTTTCCATTGCTAAATTTTCTCTTCCCTCCCCTGCTTCTGTCTACTCCCTTCGTTTACACAAAGGACAGGAGTTGTTCTACTTCTGTATGTTTTCTCATTTAGAAGTAGTATAAGCCTGTAATCCCAGCACTTGGGAAATGAAAGTAGG
The DNA here is from genome assembly GCA_002335545.1 of Apodemus speciosus. Taxonomy (NCBI): domain Eukaryota; kingdom Metazoa; phylum Chordata; class Mammalia; order Rodentia; family Muridae; genus Apodemus; species Apodemus speciosus. Next base: position 12,914 of record BDUI01005015.1, read on the forward strand.
AGTCAAGGCTGGCTTTGACTACACAGTGAGTTCACAGACCACTTGGGCTACATGAAATCTTACCAAAATACCAGGACTTGGGGTAAGGGGAACTTGGAGAACATTAGACATATCTTTTTACAAAGAAAAGAAATAGAATTATATTCTTGGAAAATTCTATCTCTATATAACTCTGGTTTTAATCATTCCTCCTTGAATGATGATTTTTTTCCTAGATGGAAAACTTAAATAATAATGCCCCACCTACAGGTATTACTCCCATATTGGCAAGTACTAATATTTGCTTTTGGTTGAAATGAATCACTATGTAATTGGTTTTAGATATTCCAATATGTTTTAAAGAAGAAATATGAGCAGGATAATTCTAAGAATAAAAATAACTTCTTGCATTTTATGGGAATATGAATGCAGTAGTCTGCAGTTAGTGAGCTTTTGTTTCTAGTCATGTTTTTCCACATCAGAAGTGTATTTCTATGTAAAGTTTCCTATATTGAGAATGAGAAGTATATATCACAGAACACTGTGGATCTTCCCTCCAGTCATATACCTCTTACTCAGATAAACATATTCCAGCTGTAAAGATATTTTGGCTTTCTTTATGGCTTGCTTTGTCATGATTCAGCCAGTCTCTAACCCACATTCCTTTGAGTTTGTAAATGACTGAGCTGGAAAGTCTATAATTTGTGGCTATAGCTCACAGGAGAGCTAAGTAGACTGAGATAAAGTGGGCAATGTGGCTTGAGAGTCAGTGTCTCTAGAACAATGCTTCAGACAAATACCTAGCCAGATGTTCACAAGACCAACAGAACCACAGTGATGTGACTAAACTAAGAGGACTTGGATAGTGGCAGAAAAATTTATACTGGGAAGGTATACACTACCTAGAAAAGTGTCCTCAAACATTCCTGGGATGTCTATCATTAGAGCAGATTCTCGTTCTTGAATTAATGTTGAAGATGCACTAATGTGGTCCATGTCTGAGGTTTGTGTTTCACTTCACAGTCACATTTCACTGGCAATGATGTTGTGCATCACTGGGGGTTAGCCACAGCATTTTTCTGTATATGGTAAAGACTGTTAGTCAGAACACTGAAGCTGTTTATTTTCAGTYATTTAGGTAAATTGTTAAGATTATGGTACTGTTTTATCAGAAGTTATTTTATTGTCTTTGGGTTTTGAATATATGGAAGAAGATATTTCATTCCTAAGATGCAAACCTTAAGTAGTAAACCTCCACTGACAGGTATTAATTCTTCCTTTTAGTAAGATGGGGAAATATATATGTATATTAGTTTTACAATTCTGTTGTATTTAAGGAAGAAATACATTTCTAATCATCCTAAGAGTAAAAACAACAGCCTCTAGCAGTTTTCACTATTTCTTCATTTTTGTTTCACATAATGATTCTGCTTAGCAGGCTTGTAACTACTTGATTATAAATTCTGGAATTTAAGGAAAATAAGGTTTTATTAAATAATTAATATTTCCCTTGGTTGTAGGATTTACAGCACAAGCAGAAGTGATTTTATTTTTGAGTGAATCTTCTAAGTTTACTTTTTAAGGTTAACTATTTGGCTTCTGATTCTTGAGTAATGTGTGAAGAAATCTAGGACTTCTGACCTCCTGCTGTGGTTGAAACACACACAGGCCTCCAGAGGTCCAGGCCATCATGAATGCCAAAGCTGGTCTGAGCTCTCCGTGACCTTAAGGCTGCAGCATCAGACAGAGCGAAATACTCAATAAATGTTTACAAAGGAAGCGAAAGTCTCAAGGTACAAAACTGCTTATTTCAGCAAGTGGCAGATTGTCAGCCATATGAAATTTGTCATCTTTACAACTTTATTAATTGCTGGAAAATATGACATTTTTTTAACAAGAGCTCCTCTCTGATGGCTATGTGGCAGCTTAAAGATCTGTGTTTAGGATTGAGCAATATGTAAAAAACAGACATAAAAYTCAAAATATGTCAGTAGTTTCAAAAATTAGATTAAGGAGACAAATGTTGTCTCCAGAGAGAAGTAATCAGATTATAAACTGAAAAATACCCTTTAAAAGTAATGAAAATTGACTCACATATATTCACTTATTTTTCTCCAGTTTAAATGCTTGACTGTTACCATTATGGTGATTAAAAAAAATCACTGTTTATCTTCATGAAAAGGGCACCTTTTATTCAGATTAAAAATAAAACAAATGTAATAACTTAAAAAGTAGTAAACCATTTCTGTTAATAGCCTAGTAAATGACACTGTTATCTGTGTGTGTCATAAAGATTTTTGATGATAAAATCTGACACAAGTAACCAGACACAGGTAATTTGTTAGCAGTCACACACCATGAATTTGTCATGGGGTCTTATGGAAGTTCTACTGGGTTGAATAAATAAAATTTTAGTTAAATGAAAGTATCAGGGAATGGTATTTCTTACATGGGGTAGAATTTTCTCATCACTTGCTTGCATGTTGACCCTTAGCCCTCGTTAGTAGACAGGGATCATTTCTGTAACTCACCTGATTACTGWATTAGTTTTTAAATCGCTCGTAAGTGCTGTATTTTAGAATACCTTAAGCTTCTTATATAATATCAAACATGAACAGTCATCTGAGTAGCTTCGAGCAGTGCTTTCTGGTCTTTTATTATGATCTGAGATTGGTTTTTGATCAAAGATCTCAAGTCACTTTGCTGCTCTGTTGCATAGTCTCTCTGTCCCCCAACCCCCACCCCATTCACTCTGTGCTTTCTATGTGCTCAGTGTGACTTTTGGAGTAATTTGAGGTAATAGAATTTTTTAAAACAATGATTTTTTTTTT